>CM033359.1:17549195-17817615 GCA_019395295.1 Osmanthus fragrans
ATTTTACGTTGGTTAATAAATTAAACTTTGTTTCAAGTTGGCCACCAACTTTGGTTATTCCATTCAGGTTCATAATGACTATCGATAAAGTTGATGCGGCAACCTAATTGAAAATAATTAGACTGTCGCGTCACCTTTTCCATTACCCAAACTAATGAAACATAGATGGAGTGACCAAATCAGAATAAAATTTATGTTTGTTACGAACTTTAAACAAAATGAGGCACGCCATCATATTGATTTCTAGACATGTCAGTAGTGCTTTTTTCTGCAGATGTCCAAATCATACTAGCTTAGTAAAGTTACTATGAAGGATTTTGAACATAACTTAAACTACTGAAATTGTGTGTTCATTGAGAAACTGCAAAGATTATTGGAACAAATTTCCAGAAATCCGATACATACCTAGTAAGTCAATGGTTATCAAGTGATTGTTGCCTCATGCATGCTCCTGGAATTGCAGAATTCACGAGAATATCGATAAAGTTGGGATTAACTTTATATATTGAAAATAGAACAATCTTACCTAGAGGAATGTTCACCCCATAAGGGGAAACCTGTGAAGCCAGTGCTGATGCATAAGGAAATGATGGATGAGGTTGTAAACCCACTGGAGGTGGCATGTTAGTTAGAGGCATGTGCAAAGATTCCATGGACGGAAACTAAACCAAAGAAAACAAGAAAATGGATTGAAAAGGTAAATTCATGAATTGTGTTCTATGAATATTGTACCAAACTATTATTGGAGAATGTAAGGATGGCACAATGATGCAACAACCCTTTGTGACTAGTGTGTTGACTGGTTTGTTATGGTGTAAAACGTGTTTCTATTTTAAAACCACGTTTTTTGGCCCAATTGAATGAATGCTTGAGATGATGCCATGTGTCAACCCCCACAACCGTTGGATGGCTGACCTTTTGGTGACACTTATATATCATCTTAGGGTTCTTGAAGACGTGTGAATTTTACTCTGATATTTTCTCTCTTTGGCTATTCGAACTCCTCTCTGTTTTCTCTTTGAAAATCAGAACTTTCTTTTGATTTTTTCTTTTACTCTCTCAAATCTTGAGTGATTTTCTGTTGAGTAACGTATTGTGTTTTTGTGTGAACTTCGATTGTGGAGAGAAGGCTTAGATTCTGTGATCTTGTGTGGTTACGATATGAGTGCTAAGATCTGGTCATTTTTCTCTTGGTGTTGGTCCATTTGAACGGTGGTTCCGGTGACAAAAGCACTTGTGTATTTTGGGTGTTCTTGCCTGCAACGATTAATGAAGTTTCCATTTATTTGTTTCAGTTGCTATTGTTCATTTTGTTTCTTGTATAATTTTTGTTGTTAATACTTATCTAACATTTTTGAATCTCCTCCTAACAGTTATGAACTCAATGCTTTCAATGAATTAATGATCATAAAAAACAATCAATTGAATAACATCATTAAGGGTATAAATGAGGTTTTATTCTAGAATTGTATGTATGGCTTGCATGTACTACATGCGCTCAATATTTTAAAATTGAACTGCTAATGATGCTCAAGTTTTTATTTAAAGATCACTGATTTCTGCGGTTCTCAATAATTTTTCTTAAACATAAACATGCAACATGAAGGAATCATAATAATGTGCATGAATTTCTATTGGCAAATTGATATTTCAGTAATGCATATGACGCATATGACATTAATGGCTTCTTTGGTAATGTAAACTGCATGATTCTTATTCTCTTTAGTTGCATACCAAACATGCCATAGAACATTAGAGTGAGATCATTAGATCAGGTGCAAACAGCTGGGAGCTTACTATTGCAGCTTGAATTTGTGGTCGTTCATCACCAGATCAAATGGGTTTCTTGGCTTTGCAGAATTCGGGGAAGGATCCATTGATAGTAAAAGAAATTTCAATTTTGAATTCGCGTTGTATCCAGCTAAAATTTTTAAGAATACTCGATAATCGATTTATCATTCATATATGACATACCATTGCAGCTAGAAATGCATGCCGTATCCCATTCCATGAGGCGGACGCACTTGCCAACTAGGAACTGCTGAAGCCAATGCCATGTGATTTAATGTGAAAAGGTCATGCATAGTATGAGTAACTGATTACAAGTTTCCTTAGTTAGATAAGCCATTTTCAATTTTTCCTTTCACTTCTGGCAGAAAACTATCCAGATGAAAGTTTCATAGAATTCTCAAATTGTATCAGTCTATTGATCATTACAGAAAGTTCCTTTTGTCCTATAGAGTTTGACAAGTCTCCAAACCCAGTATCTTGTGTTGGTTTGGAGGAAGCTTGAGATGGTTCCTCGGACGGAGCATTTGAAACCGGTCCTCGATCATTTGTTGCAGATGTTATATTACCATGCTATGTAAGCACAACGAAGCGAATAACATGCTATACCTAAGACCAAAACTTTAAGTGGTTGGTTTGTTAAAAGGGACTAGACAGTACTAAAAAAGATTAAAGAGCAAAAGAAGTTAAAATCATGATTATTGTATTGTCCAATACTGCATACTAAACATATCCCTTAAGCATAGTGCAAGTGTTCAAGTTATGGTGACACTTTGTTGTCAACCAAACAAATATATTTTGATTTGTATTTAGTTGTAGATTTTTAGTTGAAATCCAACTGATTTTGTGACGTAAAAGATAGACAAAGTATGGTCTTGTACTAGTAAATGTATTGTTAAGTCAATGCCTACTACAAGTTGAGGTATGATAGTAGATAGATTAGTTGGTTGAAAAAGTCTTGTATGGTTGGCTCTATATAGGAGCCGTGTATTACCATAATATGTAGAAGAAAATGATATGAAAATGTTTAGTTAAAACCTCTTCTTCTCCTCTGGTTTTCTTGCCAAGAAACCAGAGTTTATATCTCTATTTTTGCCTAAATCCAGTCAATGCCATAACCGGTTACTTCAACATTTTTTTGTTCTTCCTCGACCATGAATATTAACAAATGTTTTAGAGCTTTCTTTGTAAAGCTTTCGATCCACATTTCCAACAGTGGTATCAGAGCTATAATTCTCTTAAGGGGCCTAAAAATGTGCCAGGAAAAATGAAAAAGAAAGGGACCACAAAAAGTTGAAAAATGAACCAGAAGAAACTGTAAAAAGGGTAGCCAAAAATGTTGAAAAATCCGGTTTGATGCCAAAGTTTCAACAGCAACCTTGGGAGTCAAATTTGATCCTTGATGGTGTTGAAAGTGGCTGAAAACAGAAACAAATACCGATATAAGGAAATGGTTGCAAGTTGTTGTGAAAGGGGCTGTTGAAGTGCTAAAAAATGAGAAAAATCTGGTGCTGATAACATGAAAAATCTAGTTTGCTGTCAAGGATCTAGAGAGCTGAAAACTAAACCTTGGCTACAAAAAAATTGAAGAAAACAGCAGTTGAAAGTGCTGTAAATACTAGAAAAACCAGGAAAATAAATGTTTTTTTAAGTGCTGCAAATGGGCAGAAAAATGAGTGAATCCAATTAGCGAAGACTGACTAAATCTGGTAGAAGCCAGTAAGCTCGAAACCTGGTAAGCTTAGCCAAAAGGAGTGAATCTGGGATGGGATGGAAAATTGGGTGAATCAGCTATGCAAATATGAAGCTGGTAAGCTCAGGTAAAAATTGGTATGCTCATGTTCTTGAAATCCGGTATTATGTAAAGAAATGAGAAAATCCGATATGCAAAGAAAAATCAGTAGCAGCCTTGACCAAAAAAATACAGCTGGTTGGAATAAAGAATCGGCTTCAGAAAACCAAAACACGTATGGAAAATGGAAATCTGATGCTACAGATGGGGGCTTATCTAAAGAATCTAACAAAGTTGAACGACCCATCAGTAGTTCATGGGGTGAATGTGCATGAAGCTCCAGGAGGAACTGCTCCTGGAGCTGAAAACTCATTTGCTGATAGAGACAAATCAAAAGTCACTGAGGGCTGGAAATCACAGGAAATCGGTATGTAAAGAGTATATCCGGTAAGTGCCATTAAATACGGTATTGGTTGTACATATACGGTAAGTTTTAAAATTCTTGTATGGTTGGCTCTATATAGGAGCCATGTATTACCGTAATATGTAGAAGAAAATGATATGTAAATGTTGAGTTAAAGCCTCTTCGTTTCCTCTAGTTTTCTTGCCAAGAAAACCAGAGTTTATATCTCTATTTTTGCCTAAATCTGGTCATTGCCATAACCGGTTACTTCAACATTTTTTGTTCTTCCTTGACCATGAATATCAACAAATATTTTAGAGCTTTTTTTGTAAAACTTTCGATCCATATTTCCAACAGCAAGGTTCAAATTTCAAACATTTAAGTTCTCTTTCTTATTTAAATATTTTTATTACAAAAAGTTCACACCCTCTCAAGTTGCAGACAATACTTTTAAGGGGGAAAACGGTTTTGACGAAATAAATTGATTTTGTAAGTTCTATATAAGAATCTCTTGATTATGCAAAGTTTCAACAGATGTACTTTGCAGAGTATTAGAGTGACTAATCTTAGGAGAGGCAGAAGGTAGATTTTACTGCTCATTAGGCAACTTTTGTACATTTGTTTCTTCCACCGTGGAATTCGTCCTATTGTTGGCAAATGCTTGGTCCTTCGACCTGGCATTTGTAGCTTCAAAACTTTCGAGCAAACCCGAAAGAGCATCAGCACTAGTAGTGGTAGGTACTTGAGGTGTAGGAACTGACAATTCAATAACAAGAACTCCAATGAATTCATATTTGGAGCATTGGACACCTTTTCGGCTACAGGTGATGAGGCGGATGAAGCCACTTGTTGTGCCTGTACCTCTGCTTTAGTAGGACTCGCAGCATTGGTAACAAAATGAAACAAGCTACTAGAATCTAATACCTTGTTTTCCTTTGGTTTCTCGTTTTCAGATTGCAGATTTGTGGGATCAGCTGTCTTCTGATATATAAAACCAACCAGAACTTCAAAAGACAATATGTTCAAATCTTAAAATTCAACAGTACAGTGTAAGAGTCTCAATCTGCAAGAACGTACATGATATCATAATACTCTTCAATTATGTTAAATATCTGCAAAAATCAAAAGTATGAACTCACTCGGTCTCGTGCAGAGTCATCAGCATCCCTTCCATCATTGGCTTTGGGAGGTTCGCCGGTTCTCAAGGGCAGAACGTTCTCGCATAAAATATTTGTCTCCTAGATTGTTTAAGAATCAGGGGACATTTTTCTGTCCCTCGATTCTTTACCTGAATACCTGTCAAAACATCTCACGCCTCCATCATTTCGATACCTGTCATCAACTATCTCAAAGCAAGTAGAAGAACGACTCCTAGATCTCTTATTTTCTTTGCTGTACCGAGGACTTCTTTGTTCCATGAAAGATCTTAGGCTATGTTTGATAGCCTAGAAAAATGAGTGAAAAAGGAAAAATCAATTCCAATTCCACGCTTAATTTTGGTGTTTGATTGTCAAACAATTCCATGAAATTTATTTTCACCCAAATTCTAGGTACAATCATTTAAAGCAGTTTTTTCACCTTTTATTTTCCCATGATTTTGGTGGAAAAGTGATTTTTCATCTTTTTTTTTGCATTTTTTTTTACTTTTTGGTAATGGAAATATATTCTAAATCCAATAGTAAAACAATTTATCGATTTAATTGACAATTTGCATGAAAAACAAAGTCAAACGAACACAAACAAATTTAAAAAATTAAATTCTTTTTTTTGACTTTTTGCCAATCCAAATTTTTTTTAATACAGATTGTAAAACAATTTATCCCAAAAAGTAACAATTTGTATGAAAAATAAAGCCAAACGAATTAGATGAAAAATTATACCAATCAAATATCATTAATTGTAATTCTCTCTAAAACAAATTCTAGGCACTTCAATTCCCTACAATTCGTTTTATTTCCACCCAAATTCCATCATTGCAATCAAACGCACCCTTAAAGTTTTCTCATTATTTCTCACACTTGGACTTATTTTCTCAAATGACTAACGTTCGTAAAAGTCATCTCCCCCAACATTCTTAGCTCTTTCGGAAGAATGCTTCTCATAAGTATCACACTTCAGTTTCTGCAACATCAATTTCAAACAGGACAAGTCCAATAATATTGATGATGACATTGACTGAAAAGTATAAAAATTCATCATTGTCATAAGCGATACACTTACCGTTCTAATCATTGGAAGCGATCTCCCCAGTATACTTCCGGTCTACATAGACATGCTTGATAAAATCTCCAATTCGATGAAGATTACTAAAGAACATCATACATAATTATGATATGGCTTGTTTCTATATGAAATTGTATCACGTATAAACCAAAGAATAGATTACCTGGCATCAAGAAAAGAATTGTTGGGAAATTATCAACATCAAGGGGTTGGAGAAGAAACCAATGAAACAAGATCCAAGAAGATGAAAATGAGAATAAGATCATAACAAATATGAAGGCTTAAACACGGCATTATATCGTTGTCCTCAAACGATATTTTTCCCCTCTCGGATACAATTTCGGTGCTTAAAAGATCTCGCGGCAAATGGTTCGAAGGATTGATCAAGCCTTGTAGAGAATCAACACTTAAGCACGTGAGTGATTCTCCAAAACTTCAAGAACACAAGGGAAAATAGCATGAATATGGAGGGAAGGAAGTTTGATCATTTTGTGGAACGAAGTATATGGTTTTCCATATGTTTGTAATTGATTGGATTGATCATCTCATCATCTATTTATAGGCCTTGATCAATACCCCACGAATTGGTGCCAAAACATGATGAAGAGTTGCAAAAAACCCTCCGAAAGCCGCCAAAAAACCAACTAGAAAACTATCCAACAACTACATTTTAACCCTATGCGGTCGCATAGAGTAAACCTATGCGACCGCATAGGTTACTAAAAAAAGGGCCTTTAGGCCCTGTAATGGCCATGCAGTCGCATGGCAGGTTTGCCCATGCGACCACATAGGCCAACATATTTTGGCTCCGATTTCCTCTTTCATTCCGCACATTTGTTTATTGATTTGAACAACATTTTTCCATCAATCCCCCACTTGTTCAAAATCTAATAAATTCTCATATTCAAAGTATACAATACTTATGCATAAGGATTAGATATCTTTCGATTTGAATCTAACTAGTGTAATTTAAATAGAGTAAAGTTAGAATCAAAGCTAGCGTGAAGCTTTGAACCAATTATTCCATGTGACAATACCGGTAAGAACACACACACGAGTATTACGTGTTCTAATATGACCTTGTGCTCATCCTTTTCAACAAACTTTGAAGAGAAAAACTCTAATTGTCTATTGAGGCGGCACCACCTCAAAGTTCGTCTAGGTGAAATTCTTCCAGCATCTTTGTTACTTTTAGATATGCTTGTACTTTAGTACTGAACTCCATTAAGAGCTTGAAGCTTAACCCTCACTTTAGTAACAACCAGCATTATTTTAATTAGGATAGAGTTATCGCGGATTTGAATAATGCTGCAACTATCCACAAGTCGAGTGATTTGTTGTTACCCTTTGAACCTGTGGATTACCTTTTGAGTAATGACAGGTAGGGTTGCTATCATTGGTGGACCTTTATTTTAGGAATATCAACCACATCCTACTAGAAGTAGACACCACTAAATCTCTATTTAGTGGTTTAATTATAGGATCCACTCTGTCTTTATGGAAATTATTCCATCTTTGATAATTTTTTGTGAAGTCATATCTAAGACTCATATGTCTAGACTTCTATTTCATGTGATTTAGTATCTTATTAAATGTGGCTAGCTAATGATCGATTCATTTAATAGATACAACTTGTCACCACCAAGAAATCATTTTATGAAGTTATATGCTTCTCACTAGCTTTATCTAAAGCTTTGTTTATTTCCAAACACGGTTGGAGGATTTCCATCAAATTATTACATTACTCAGTCCCTTTTAATTAGTCTATATCATCCTTATAATTGTATAAGAATTTTCTACCCTTTCTCCTTCATAGATATCTTTCTATGATTAAAAGGTATAGGGAAATGTAACTTTTAAACTAAGTTACCCCCACAGTTCCTCAATTAGGAATACATATGCAATATAGTAATGTTGCATCAACAAGTCTTGAACTTTTCATAAATGTTCACAAACATTAATATTAACCCCCACATTTAGGGTTATACTTGAACTTAGAGTTCATCAACTCTTTCATAGTTCAATTCACTTATCACTTGGATAATATCCGTGAAAGTCTAAGTACTTTCTGATAGTAGTCATTAAGTTACAATGTACTTCAATCCAACTATTTTTAATTTTGATCACACACAATTTGATTAAGGTCATCTCATAGACCAATGATGCTTTTCCAAGCATATACTAACTTAATCGATCTTACTATTAGAGTCAAAGTCAACAATAAAGAAGACCAAGCATTTTGATTCACAAGAATTGCAACTTCTCCAAACATATGCAACTTCTCACATTTGTGACATTTCACAATATAGTATCATACCATGTCAAATAATAAGGTACATGTTCACCATATTCATGGCAATTGAATTTAGACAAATCACATTTTGTCATACTCATATGCAAATAGAATTTTGCATAATTCATCTCATTTAATTTCATTGAATTAATTGAGGCTATCAAACAAGATATGAAAATTAACCAATTCATTTACCGTGTCATTTTCATATTCCAATGAAATAAAAGTTCATATGCTTTCTTTCATATGAATCTAACACTTTAGATTTCTTCCATATGTGACACAAGTTCACACTTTTTCAAAAATAAATTAATTGTCGTTAACATACAAATAATTTTATCACATATGCATGCATCTATTCCAGCCATGCAGAGACTTTATACAAATATGCAGTTGGCAAATTTGGAGTGTAATTTGTAATAAGCAGGACTCCCAATAGGAATGAACTAGGCATTCAGTTTTTATTACATGAACAGATGCAATCTTTAACTTTCAACTGCTTATGGTTTTAATTAACCAATTTCGGATTTCAATTTAAAACCACAAAAGAAATGATGATATGCAAACCATAAACCGTCCATGTTTACAAATTTCGACAATAGATCATGCACATATATATATATTCCAATATGATGATGTTGAACACATACCAGAGTATCTCAATCCGGACCTAAAGTCATGCATAAATTCATCTTTTCACATTACAGAAATGTAGGCATTTATATAGTTTCCATCAACACTCATCATTTGATCGTTAAAGCTTAATGTCCACCATATAGATTAATAACAATAGAGCGAGTTTTATCCTTTTCCATTAACATAAGTCAAAACCAGATTTCAATCCATTTTACGTATATAAAATAGAATTTAATATGCAGTCAAAACTCATGTGAATTTATTTTTTTTATGTGCGAAGATCGAATATAAATTCGACTTACCAAAATGGAAACAATTCTTTCATTCTTTAACGGAACATTTCTCTTCAAAACGTATACCAAACTTCCTTTTGCCAAAGAAGTGTTGATTCTAGTAACGTCGCCAATCCTTTCACAAGATTCGTCCCATCTACCGATCCAAAAAAGATCTTAAATCATCAACTCGCCAATCCTTTTCCAACTTGCGATTGTTGGTAAATCATTTACCGTCCCATCTACCGTTCCATTCTCCATCGCAGAAAATATTGTTTGCGATTGTTGGGAAATTATCAACACCAAGGGGTTGAAGAAGAAACCAAAGAAACAAGATCCAAGAAGATGAAAATGAGAAGAAGATCATAACAAATATGAAGGCTTAAACACGACTTTATATCGTTGTCCTCAAAAGATATTTGCCCCCTCTCGGATACAATTTCGGTGCTTAAAAGGTCTAACGGCAAATGGTTCGAAGGATTGATCAAGTCTTGTAGAGAATCAACACTTAAGCACATGAGTGATTTTCCAAAACTTCAAGAACACAAGGAAAAATAACATGAATATGGAGGGAAGGAAGTTTGATCCTTTTGTGGAATGAAGTATATGGTTTTCCATATGTTTGTAATTGATTGTAATGATCATCTCATCATCTATTTATAGGCCTTGAACAATACCCCACGAATTGGTGCCAAAACATGATGAAGAGTTGCAAAAAATCCTCCGAAAGTCGCCAAAAAACCAACTAGAAAACTATCCAACGGCTACATTTTAACCCTATGTGGTCGCATAGAGTAAACCTATGCGACCGCATAGGTTACTAAAAAACGGGGCCTTTAGGCCCTATAATGGCCATGCAGTCATATGGCAGGTTTGTCCATGCGACCGCATAGGCCAACATATTTTTGCTCCGATTTCTTCTTTCATTCCACACATTTGTTTATTGATTTGAACAATATTTTTCCATCAAAAATTACGGTGTAAATCCCACACTTCAAAATAAATTTTTCCGTGCTTGCTATGAATGACATTAGGCTAACCAGTGAGAATCTAAGAAGTTTTATCAGAAATGAATTTAAACATAACCAAAAACAACATTATCACTTTGGATATTAAAGAATGAAAACCTCATTTCCCCCATCTTGAAGAGCTCTGACTTCTGCAGCATTAAATTTAGCCATCGACACTGATTTTACTCGATGTGTGAATTCCCGACTGAAATTATGCCAGGAAAATAATCGTTAAAGATTCGAATTATCCCTTTCTACATTTAGCTCTATCGTTCTATTATTTACTTCATTGAGCAACTTACTGCACCCCACTGCAATTTGTGCATACAAACGTCCAGAAAGTTGTACAAACATATTGAGGACCCTGCTTAACAAAAAATAAGTGAAAATTAGCAAGGAACTAAAAGTATACATGTCTCTCTATCAAGAGAAAAATGTATAATGAAAAATGGATTTTGTTTTCATGATTCCACGCACTATTTTTAAGCAATGGTTGGTTAATTAATTGGATTTTTCAACAACAGAAAGTTTCATAAGAAGTACTTTGAGCATCTTAAGTTGACAAAACAATGCATATATCTCAAAGCCAAAAACTTTGCAATTGTTATGTCTCAACATGGTTCTAACAAAACATAACTCAAACATCGAGCACCAATAATAAAAAAAAATGTAACAAACATAAACGAAATAATGAGTGTACTAAAAATTTCACAACTTAAAATCTTTTCTGATATCACCTAGGGATAAGAGACATGGGGCTAAAGAGCCTGCACACTCTCTATTTCCTACTTTTGCAGCTATAGGTTTGTACTTTGACCTTACTACATGTACATCAATGTTGATATAAAGTTTTACATAATACTAAATGACACTTTATGATTTGCCAGATTAAAATACTGAAAGCTTTTTCATTTACTCATTTTCCTCCAAATTATTTCCTGGCACTGTTTCTGAACGCTGCCTTCTATACAACCAGCCTAATTCTCGCACTTCTACCCAATCCAGGGTAGTAACACTTTCTAAAGGCACACAAGAGAGTGCATAATTTTTCCCTCTCCTACTTATAAGCACCAAATAAGCCCTACCCAAACATGCAGACACCATCCAAAATTGAGAGAAATGAGAACCAAAACATACCAAACTGTTGCAATTTATACATCTTCTATTCTCTGGAAACTTCAATAGATCATGAATGATCCTTTCGATTCTCTCTTCTTCCTTCACCCGCTGTGGTATTGTTTCATCCAAATTTAAGCTCACGTGCCTTACAACTTACATACATTTAAAATAAATTAGGAAAAAAAATTTAAACCCATGCATGAAACTGTTACCCAATTTTTCTAATAGCATTGCCATATCTTTCAATAATGAAACTAATTCGACATATTCTTTAGATTATTTACATGGTCATTATCATTCACAACATGGGTTTTCCAAATAACTTTAAAGTACAGAGAAGAAGGAAATGACTTAGAAATTGTGGGAAATGTGACATTTTAGTTGTCACAAAATTATTGTTATTTTCGTTTTTAATTTTAGTTACATATTTGGTCGAAGACTAACTATGAAATGATGAAAGTTTGTTATAAGCCTGAGAATTAATGGAAACTATTGTAAATTTAATTTATGACAATTCGAGGTTGTCGAGGCCTCCTTTACTCAATTTGTTGAATAATTCATCTGCTTCATATTTCTTCCCAGATGGAACTTAAATACAGACTCCAAAATAACTAAAATAGGAAAAACAGGCCCACTAATAGAACTGCTACTAACCCACGATTACATGACTAATATTAATTAAACTTTAGTAACTGATAAGGCCCACGAAGAGGCACATGACCCACTACTATCTTCATTAAACAGACACTACAACATAAGCTTAAAACGACACAACAAAACAAATAAAAACATACTAAGACAAATAGCCACAATTCTGGGGTAAAAGATTTTAGGCACATAACACGACCCCTCCACTTAAGAAGCCTTGTCCTCAAGGCTAGGGTATCGTCGTTTCAACCCTTCAAGATCTTCCCAGCTGGCATCCTCTTCTCCAACCCCCTTCCACTGTACTAGTACCTCCACTGTTGCCCTACTTCCTTTCTTCTTAATAAGTCTTCGCTGCAAGATTTGTTGGGGTTCAGGAGCTAAAACTCCTTCGGCTGTCACGTGGGGTAGCTCGACACAAGGCTTAATGCCTTCTCCAAGCTTTCTTTTGAGACACGAGGCGTGGAAAATAGGGTAGATCCTTGCTTCTCTCGGCAGATCAAGCTCGTAAGCAACTTTCCCGATTTTGCGCAAAACCTTAAAGGGGCCGTAATACCTTGGGGCAATCTTGAGATTTCTTCGCATGGCTACGCTCATCTTTCGATATGGACGCAATCTTAGGTAAACATAATCACCCACCTTAAATTCCATGTCTCTTCTCTTCAAATCGGCAAAATGCTTCATCTTATTTTGTGCTTCTTGCAGGTTTTCCTTTATGAGGGCTAAAATGAACTCTCGGGTCCTCAGTTCATCTTCCACTGCTTGAACCATGGTGGATCCAGGCTCGAAGGGCAACATTCGAGGTGGGCTCTGTCCATACACAACTTCAAAGGGTGATACCTTTGTTGAAGTGTGTACCGAGGTATTATACAAATACTCGGCTAAAGGTAACCACTTTACCCAATCTTTAGGCCTGTCACTTGAGAAACATCTGAGGTAACATTCCAATGTCTTGTTCATAGCCTCTGTCTGCCCATCGGTTTGAGGATGGTATGCTGTACTAAGTAGGAGTTCTGTTCCACATAACTTAAATAACTCCTTCCAGAAATTACTTGTAAATACCGGATCTCGATCACTTACTATAGTCTGCGGTATCCCATGCAATTTGAATATGTTATCCATGAATACGCTGGCTACTATTGAAGCTGTATAGGGATGAGTAATGGCTATGAAATGGCCGTACTTGCTCAACCTGTCTATGACCACCAGAATCACATTTTTACCTCCAGAAGGTGGCAACCCTTCAATAAAATCCATGCTAATATCTTCCCAATTTTTAACAGGTATGGGCAATGGTTGGAGTAACCCCACTGGGTGGAGGGCTTCAACCTTGCTTCTCTGGCACACGTCACACTCCCTGATGTATTTCCTTACATCACTTTTCAAACCAGGCCAGTAGAATTCCTTTTTAATTCTTGCTTGTGTCTTGTGAACTCCCGTGTGACCCCCTAATGGGCTACTATGGAATTGTTGTAGGATCTGCTGCTGGAAGGCTACCAAGGATTCGAGATGCAGCCTTCCTTTGTAAAAAAGGAGATAACCTCGCATTTGGTAAAAAGATGGGTTCAAGACTCCCTGATGGTAGTGGCCAATGAGCTGCTGCAACATAGGGTCCTGTTGGTAAGCTTTCTTTAATTCTTCAACCCACTGAGCTTGCACAACACTGATTGCTAGGTTCTGTATGGTTTGGCTAATGGAGGTTGGGGTAGTGTTTATGGTTTCTGTCTGGTTTTGGTGGTTGTTTGGTTCTATGGTTTGGATAATGTTTATGGGTTCTGTTTGGCTATGGTGGCTGTCTGGGTTTGAATTTTCTGCATATGGTATTCTTGAGAGGGCATCAGCTGCTACATTGCTTTTTCCACTTCTGTATTCCACTATAAAATCATATCCCAATAACTTTGAGATCCATTTCTGTTGTGAGGGAGTGCCCACTCTCTATTCCAACAAATATTTGAGTGCTTGATGGTCAGTGCGTACTTTGAAGGATTGTCCCAATAGGTAGTGCCTCCATTTCTTCACTGCCATCACCACTGCCAACAGCTCCTTCTCATAGGTAGAGAGATCCAGATTTCTCCCCTTTAAAGCCTGGCTGAAATAGGCAATTGGTTGGCCTTCCTGCATTAGTACAGCTCCTAGAGCTCCTCCTGAAGCATCACATTCCACAACAAAAATTTTAGAAAAGTTAGGCAGTTTAAGCACGGGAGGTTTTACCATAGCTTCTTTGAGTCTCTCAAACGCTTCTTGTGCCTTATCATTCCAAGAAAAAGAATTTTTCTTCAGGAGAGCTGTTAATGGAGCTGCTATGGCTCCGTAACCTTTGACAAACTTCCTGTAGTAGCCTGTAAGTCCTAAAAAACCTCTTAATGCTTTAAGGTTCTTAGGAATAGGCCACTCTTGCATTACAGCTAGCTTCTGAGGATCAGCCTTGACTCCTTCCTTTGAAATGATATGCCCCAAATATTCTACCTCTGAGCTGCCAAAAACACACTTGGATAACTTTGCATAAAATTGTTCAGCTTGCAGTATCTCTAAGACTTTGGTCAAATGCTGTATATGCTCCTGCATGGACTTGCTGTAGACTAAAATATCATCGAAAAATACCAGCACAAACTTCCTCAAATAAGGCCTAAACACTTCATTCATCACCCCTTGGAAAGTAGAAGGTGCATTAGTAAGCCCAAATGGCATTACTAGGAATTCATAATGACCTTCATGTGTACGAAAGGCAGTTTTAGGGATGTCATCAAGATTCATTCGTATTTGATGATACCCCGATCTTAAATCCAATTTAGAAAATATTTCAGCCCCTCCTAACTCATCAAACAACTCATCAATGTTAGGGATAGGATACTTATCTTTAATTGTGTTCTTATTGAGGGCCCGGTAATCCACACACATCCTCCAACTTCCATCAGCCTTCCTTACCAGCAACACAGGAGAAGAATAGGGACTTTGACTGCTTCTAATACTTCCATTCTTCAATAGCTCAGCCACAATCTTCTCTATTTCTTCCTTTTGATAATAAGGGTACCTGTAGGGTCTAACACAAGTGGGTTTAGTACCTTCCAGCAATTTAATTTTGTGATCAAAATTTCTAGGAGGTGGTAGTCCACTTAGCTCGGCAAAAATCTTTCCAAATTTATCTAGGACCCTTTGCATCTCTACTGGATGTTTTGATCTATCCCTGCCATTGTTTCCATCCATGATTTGCAGCCAAATTCTTCTAACAGAATTCTCCTTGATTTCTGCAAAGGAATCCGCTTCCACGATTCTGTTTGCTGGCCTTTTAATACCCTGCAACTGGACAACCTGAACTTCACACTGAAACTTCATAGTTAAGTCAGAAAAATTCCACAAAATTGGCCCTAACCCACTTAACCAATCCACCCCCAAAACTACATCACACCCTCCAAGTGTCAACACATATAGATTAGCTTTAAGCTGATGGTCTTGTAACTTAAAAGAGACAGCCCTGCAGTAACCAAGGCAAGGAAGTGTGGCCCCATTTGCCACTTGAACTATTAAGTTGCTTTCCTCCCTTGACAGGTTGGCTTTCCTTGCTACATATGGATCTATAAAACTATGAGTGCTTCCTGTATCAATCAAAATCAGAATTTTTTGATGATTAATTTCAGCAAACAATCTCATAGTTTTAGGGGCTAAAGATCCCGCTATAGCATGTAGGGATATCTTTAATAATTCTCCCACTTCTCCTCCATTATTCATGATTACAGCTAGGGAACCTTCCTCATGATCTTTCTATTCTTCTTCTTCTTCTTTCCACTCCATTCCTTCTAGTAAATAAATTTTGGGCTTGTTACATCTATGGCCTGGGTGGAATTTTTCATCACAAAAATAGCACAGTCCTTTTTCTTTCCTTTCTTGCATCTGAGTTGGGGATATTCTTTTAATAGGAAAACTGTTTTTTATGGGTGGATATAAGGGTGCAGGTCTCGGGTTTGGTCTATTTGGTCGGTTTGGAAGTCTTAACATAGGAGCAGGGGCAGGTAGTCTAGGCTGGTTGTTTGGATTGGTGTTTTGGTAAGCTGGATACTTGTTTGGGACCCCTTTTATACGCCTTATTACTTCTTCCTCTTGCAATCTAGCCAAGCCAAATGTAGCTGAAAGAGTAGAGGGCTTAAACATTGTGACCATGATTCTCAATTCATCTTTTAGGCCACTCAAAAAAGTACTAATTCTAAACTCTTCTGTAAGGCCACTTATCTTGTTTGACAGAATTTCAAATTGGGTTTGGTATTCTTCTACTGTCCCATTTTGCCTTAGTTTAGTGAATTCCCCAATTGGATCCTCAAATGCAGAGGGTCCAAACCTTACTTCTAAGGCTGATACAAAATCATCCCAAGAGTGTACCGGACTTGATTCTTTTAACCAACTATACCATGAAAGAGCCTTGCCCTCCATGTGAAAAAAAGCTATTTGTAGCCTTTGCTCATCGGGGGTGCTATAATACTCAAAGAACTGCTCTGCCTTTTGAATCCATTCATTAGGACCAGTGCCATCAAACCTAGGAAAGTCTAGCCTAAGTGTTCTGGTCTGAATTCTCCCATTCCCTTCAAAAAGCGGATTATTACTAACCTTGTTGTGCTGGTTGGAAGAGCTCTCTCCAGAATTTTGTTTTGCTGCCATGATTGCCAACTGCTCATAACTGGTAGCCAAATTATTAATTTGTTGTAAGACCACATCTAATGTTGTTCTCTGTTTCTCTTGTTCCTCTCGCAGGTGTTTGCTTTCTCCCTTCAAACCTGCCACTGTCTCCGCTAGTTGAGCCTGTCGCGTGCCATCTGCCATGTCGCAGGAACGTGGCTCTGATACCACTGTTATAAGCCTGAGAATTAATGGAAACTATTGTAAATTTAATTTATGACAATTCGAGTTTGCCGAGGCCTCCTTTACTCAATTTGTTGAATAATTCGTCTGCTTCATATTTCTTCCCAGATGGAACTTAAATACAGACTCCAAAATAACTGAAATAGGAAAAACAGGCCCACTAATAGAACTGCTACTGGCCCACGATTACATGACTAATATTAACTAAACTTTAGTAACTGATAAGGCCCACGAAGAGGCACATGACCCACTACTATCTTCATTAAACAGACACCACAACAGAAGCTTAAAACGACACAACAAAACAAATAAAAACATACTAAGACAAACAGCCACAATTCTAGGGTAAAAGATTTTAGGCACATAACAAAGTTGGGTCTATTTTGTATGCTAGAATAGTAGAGTATGCTGGTATTGTACTAAGAAAATGTATTGTCTAGTCAAAGCCTACTACAAGTGGAGTATGACATTTGTATAGTTGGTAGAATATCTTGTATAATGTCTTGTAGGTTAGCTCTATATATGGAGCATGTGTGTATCTCGAAATCAAGAGATTGATACATCAAAATGTAGTCTCTAAAATCACTTCTTTTCCTCTGGTTTTCTACCAGAAAACCAGAGTATATATGTATGTTTATGACTTGTTTTTGCTGTGAAACCGGTATGTATAGAACCAGTTTCCTCCTCCCCTTGACGCCAAATCTCCAACAATGTTTTTAGAACTTTATTTGTAAAGTTTTAGACCCAAAAACTCAACAGAAATATACTTTTTTCGTCAAGTACATTTCAAATTTTCTTCTTCTTCTTCTTCAACCTATTACCTGTTTTCTTCCCATGAATATTTTTGGGTAATAAAAGAGATTTTTCTACAAAAATTTCGCTGACGCGTTAATGAAGACGCAGAGGTAGGCTGATTTTCATGATGGGGTTTGGATTTTAGAGCAAGTTGTATGGAAGAGTTTTTTGTTGGAGAAACGAGATAGGTGAGGAGGGAATATTGGCAGTTTTAACGGTTGGCGACTGTTACTTTTAGAAAATAGGAAGAAATTTGTTTTCAGCATTTTTTTTGTTAAACTAAGCCTTGAGCCACATTTTCATATAAAAAAATAAAAAATAAAAACTTTAATTATTTTTAATTAAATTATCCTTTAATAAAATAAAATTGCACGTAAATTCAAAAAAAAAATCTTACTTTTTAATAACACGTTCTACAAAAAAATCGCTATTATAAAACTTATTTTTTATATAAAAAAAGGGGGAGTGGGGAGGGGGGGGGGGGGGGCTCAATGCAATTCGAAAATTGAGTCCAGTGAAAGCTCCTGTTTGGTTCAGGTACAAAAGTGGAATAAAATTTACGTTAAAATTAACAATTAATTTTAACCACATATTTTATTAACTTTTATTAATAAATTTACTAAAATTTTGATTTTAATCTAAAATAAATAGGGAATTAATTGAACTAGTTGATTCACTTGACCTTAGCTCTAGTCAAGCGTGAGCTTGATTCTATACTTCTTTTGGCCTACAAAGTTGAGTCTTTGAAAGACTTCTTCATTTACGTTAGGAGTTAAACGATTCCATCGACTCTTCAATTATTTTAAAATCAAATCATTTTGAAGAATTTGAAAATATATATATATATATATATATATATATATATATATATATTAAACTAAACCAAATTTGTGGTTTGGCTTAGCACGTTTTTAGCTACCAAAAAAAAAAAAACCGTATCTTTCAAACATGTATATATATTTGAAGTTTCATTATAACACTTTAACCCGAATGCTTTCTAAAGATAAAGTTTATAATATAAGTTTATTCATCTCAATATAAACTTAAGCCAATAATTAATTCAAGGCTCGTCCTAAAAATTAAGCTTGCAATTTAATTGTTTAGATAAGAAAAATACTATTATAAATAAAATTTTATTTTCCTATAGAACCCATACAAGCCAACTAGAAAGTAATGTTGAAGTATAAATTAATCTAATAGATAATATATTTGAATTAAACAAAGTTTTTTTTTAAAGGAAAATTGGCTGAATGGTTAAATTTGGCTTAAAGCGATTTTTAACTATCGAAATATAAATCAAATAAATTTCAAACGGTTTTGTTTGGTTTTGAAATCTACATGCAAGTGATTTAGATTTCGACCTCTTATAATTGCACCAAGCTGTTTGAAAATTGTTCAATTCGGATCTTGATAGTTATAAATTGCTTGATATCAAACTGAACCGTTCACTCAATTTTATTTTTATAAATAAATAAATAAAATTGTTTTACTCTAGATATTATTCTTACATAAATTTATACTTTTAACAAATTTACTTGCTAGTCAACTTTCATTGAATCTTCAGAAAAATAATAATTTATTTATGATAATATTTCTTATTTACAAAATTAAATTGCAAGCTTAAATTTTTATGGCAAGCCTTGCATTGATTAGTTGTTTTAGATTGGATTGAGACAAATATATTAGTATTCTAACGATTATGTTTAAAATGTTTCAATTTAAGTGTTATATTGAAAAATCAATATATATATATATATATATATATATATATATATTTTTAAAGATGTGTTTTTATGTCTTGAAAATTGTGATTTGAAATCAAATCAAACTGAAAAAAAAAATGATTTAATTTGAAATTTTTTCAAATCGTTTAAAACGATTTAATTTGAAAATGGTTAAATCGTCAAAATCAAACCATGTTTATCCCTAGTAAAAACTAGCAATGTGTATTTGTAAGGGATGGGGGAGTGGGGGGGGGGGGGGGATCAAGAAATGCATGGAGTTTGATCCCATTAAGAAATAGAATAAAATTATGTGTACACAATGGTACACATAAAATTTTACACCGCCCAAACATAATAAAATATTCGTGGGCCCCCCTTCATGTAAGGAGGGTGTAATGTATTGTGTACACCATGAGGTGTACACATAACATAACCCAAAGAAATAAGGTGTGGTGTGCATACAAGATATTTATGTTTAAATTAAATGGAAAATTGCAGAAAGGAAAGTGACGTTATTATTATCTTTAGATAGGGATGGCATGGGGGCGAATATGAGGCGTGGCAGCCATTCCCGAGCCTCGTCCTATCGAGTATGTTTATTATATTGCCTATCCCATACCTGTTTAAGCAGGACGGGATGGGTTTTGGGGGAATTGAGTCGTGCAAGGTAGGTCCCATATTCCATCTTTTGCCCCGTTTATTTATTTTATATTTTTAGTCAGTAAATATTATTTTTTTTTTTTAAATTTTTTTAAAACAATTTACCTTCTCTTTAAAAATGATAATAAATCTTTTTTTTTTCTGTTTGATAAAAATATGGAATATGAAATTAACTTTATACGGAACGCGTAACAAGACGAAAACCATGTTTTTTGTACTTGCCCCGAACCCACTTGAGAGCAACAACCCCGTCTCATCCCCATCCTATTTACCTGAGTAGGAGGATAATTCCCACCCCATTTGGGATGAGGTCCGCATATATCGGGTAGAATGAATTTTTTTTCTATCTCTTTCGTTAGAGAAAATAATGTAGAAGTACAACAGCCATTCTGAAAATAATTAATGGGGACTATGCAACTTTCATGAATAGGGAATGAAAATTCAATATAAAAATAAATAAAAGAAACTTTTATTTTACTGTGAAAAAGATAAGAGTGCGTTTGATTTGCTGCTTTTATTTTTCAATTTTGTAAAATACTGACAACGTATTTGGTGTGGTATTTTTGAAAATGCCTTTTTCGAAAACATCATTAAATTTAAAAAAAAAAAAAAAAAACTCAAAACGCATTTTTATCGTTTTTAGTATTTTTTTTTTAATTTAAATTCTGATAAAACTCAAAACATTGGAAAACAAGCATTTAAATAAAAAACAAAGAAAAATTAAATATTTAAAAACGTAAAAAAATAAAAAAAAATCTAAAATTTAAAGAAAATAAAAAAAATAAAAATTTCCAGAAAAATAAAAATAGTTCGAACACCTAATGATTTTTTTTCATAAAAAAATCTAACAAATATTTAAATGAACATACTTAAAAAATTCACAATCTACGTCGTTAATTTTTATTTTTTATATTTTAAACATAATTTATTGTTATTATTATATTTTATTTGAACTTTTTTAGCAAAAAGAAAATATCGTAAGATTTACCAACTTTAAAATGTATTATTACTTGACAATCACGTTGTTAAAACATTGGTTATAAGATTTTTTAGAGTTGGGGGCAGTGGGGCACAATTGTCGTAAGTGGGTCTCGACTCCCCATATGAGAGTACCGATGAGATCGAGTAACTCAAAGGATAAGTCAACATTTACAAATGATTTATTCCATAAGTTTAAACTATTTTATTTTAACATAGCAAACTATTCTAACATATTGATTTTTAATTTTTGAAGTATTAAGACTAATTGTAGGATAATTAATTTAATTAACAAAGATAGATTTACTTTGAATTATTAATATAAAAAATTGTTTTCATAGTATTTTATTATTTTTGTATGTATTTATTGCATCTGGTTTAATTCTGGTTCGACCCTCATTGAACATTTTGATCATTGACCTTTTACATTTTTCGAGTCGATAATCGGGTTGATTTTCAAAACGTTGCTTATAACTAAAACTTTTAAGTTAACAAAACACGGACAGTAACTGAAATTTTTTGCAAGTCTTGGTACGTAACAAAACGGCACGGCCAGGCCACCCTGTAGCTCCAACAGCCTCACATGAGAGTGGTTTAGCTTTGAAAATTCATTATGATGAGTAAGGTCTCTACTCCCACCAATAAAAGTAAATTTGAACCAAAAACTCATCACAATTCAATAATTAAAGTGGAAATTACAAGTGGTTTGAAGATCAGAATTCAAAATTAAGGGACAGTTTCATTATTGAAAAATCAAGTATGAATATAATAGATATCAATCCCCAATTCCAAACTCTAACCATTCATTCTCACTCTCCATCTATTTACTCCCTCTCTACCCTTCCTGTTGCTACACCGTCGCAAGGACCGACTCCATTTCACTTCAAATCCATCTTCATTTCTTCTTCCTTCTCCCTCTACCTCCTCATCCTCTCTCTGCCTCATCCATTTTTATTTCTTCAAATCAGAGTTGTGCCCACACAGCGACGTCGCGATGCAGTTGCCCCTGTGCTGTTGTGGTGGTGCGCGACAGTGACGAGTGATGGTGGTTGCAAGTGACGATGGTGATAGTGTTGGTGGCGGTGAATGCGACATGTGACTCACTATTTGGTTACCCGTGACTTATCTGTGACCAATTACTCAATTGTAACATTAAAATTCGATAATTTGTTACCTATAATTTTTTAAATTTGTGACCAATGAAATAATTCGTGACCTATAATTTTTTTGATTTATAACCTATAAAAATTTTGATTTGTGACCTAGTAAGAAACTGCGACATATAAAATCTTTGATTTGTGACCTCAAGATAATATGTGACATATAATTTTTTTTATTTGTGATCTCAAAATAATTTGTGACCCATTAATTTAATAATATGTGACCAACAAATTAGTTGTAACCTTTAAATGTATATCTATGACCATGAATCGCATAACTGTGACCTTAAAATAATTAATTAATAATTTTTTCATTAATTAATAAAAATCTAACTTTTGCATAGACCAAACTTTAAGACCGGAATATGAATTGGTCATATTTAAAGCGTGATTTATTAATTCTTCCCATAATTAAAAACTCATCATTACTGATTTCCCAATAACACCTATTCTTTGGACAATTCTTAAAACCACAAGAAGCTTGTACAAAGAGATTAGGGCGTATCTGTCTTGAAACAGATGTCAAAGTAATGTGATCTAATCTACCCAATAACAACAATGCGAGATTACCAAAAACCTCAATTTCATAGTTTGATTCCAAGAGATGTTATATTATTATTATTTGGGATCCATTTTGAAACACTAAGACTAGGGTTAAATGGTCAAGCAGAATAAAATACGGCAATAAAATTTTCTATACAGCGCTTGACAGCAAGCAAGCGAAAACCCCACACGTCCTTGCTGGCAAAGTACCATAGAAGTTGCATCGACTGAAAAATGGAAAACTGGCTCCTCGTGAAAAAGCGGATAAAAGCCTATAAAATTTGGTACCCGAACTGATGGTATAATGACAACTGGTGGTGCCGGGAAAGCTCTACCTGGACTGGCAGAAACCAAACATTTACTGCTCTAGCCAATACTTGCTGCTCTATAGACAGATGGGGGTCGATCCTCTCGAGACAAAACGGGAGCCACTCGAAAGAGTCATGCAACTTCGATAAGCTATTTATAATTACATAATCACACCAATCATTTTAACCACTGCCATTTGAGTGTGAAGCAGCTTTGATTGCGTCTGCTGTCATTAAAGCAACCACAGCTTTGTGGATAGCTAAATCTGCTCTGTAGAGCAATCTCTGGGCCTTCTCCCTCTTGAGTTCAGCCATATTACGTGCATGCTGTGCTGCACCCGATGCATCACGCAAACGGAACTCGTCAAGATCTGAACCACCCAACTGCTCAACCCCAAGCCTATGTTGTCGATTAATATTATAGGGATTCTGACTTGACCACTCAGGTAAACCCATGTTTCGCTGTGGAACCCCATTTATGCTCCCTGTTCTCTTGTCGTAAGAGGCCATTCTGTACTGATTATTATAAGATGAATATGATCCATACTTCTTTGGTTTATTATAAAATTTGGTGTGACGATTCCACTCAGACGCATCGGTGTTCAATAGGAAATTTCCTAGTCCACCAGCATCTCTTGGAGACAATACCCAAGTTGAAGCCTGTAATAATGGAGAAGAATCAGCAGAATCATATATATTGACTGGAAATAACCCCTTCTGATCACCAAAAGCAAACCCAGACGATCTCCTCCCTGCCATAATATGTAAATATTAACAGAGGAAGAAAAACTAACTTGTAGCAGAGAACAACAAATAAAGAAAAATAAATAAAAGAGGAACGTGTAATAAAAAATTGAATTTGGACACTGGAAAGAATAGTATGGTACCAGAAGCATGAAGACCATATTGATCCCCTGAAACAGTATGGTTGTATCCAGAAGCAGGGAATTTCCTGTGCGACCGTTGTTTTGAACCCTTGTTGGGAACATCTAGACCTCGTGGCTTTAGACAAAATGCAAACATGGGTGGTTTCTCAAGGGCGGATAAGTTCTCCTGGAAACCAGCAGAGAGGCCAGTGTTGGCTCTGGCCACCGCACGCTCCCACTCTTTCAGCTGCTGCTCATACCTCTCCCAAAGAGGGGGCTGATAATATACAAGACGAAGAAATCTTGATCAGCAACATCAAAATGATGTGAAGACGACAATAACAAATCAAATGCATACATACAAACACATTGATTTGGCATGATCTTTTCTTCGAAATAAATCACATCGCTAGGTCTGAATCATAGTGCACGACTGTGTTGTTATCATAAAGTAATCGTAACAAGAAATTATATATAAAAATATTAGTTATGAACTGCCATTCTAAGGGGCTGTCTGATTCCGATTCTCACCAAGGAAAATCGATTTTCATCTCAAATCAATTGGGCCCACGTCATTTATTTTTTGCAGCAACTAAGGATGTGTACCGAAAATGCCCTCAAGTAAAAGTGGGCTGGTAATGGACTGAAAATAATTGGAAGGGCAACAATGGGAATTCGGTGTCTGACTCCTGCTGCTGCTCTGAAAAAGTGGCCTGGGAAGCATTTAATACATGCATTTAGTGGGAAAGCAACGGTCATAAATTTGCTTAGAATTTGCTGAGAATCGGAACCAGACAGGCGCTAAATAACACTCTCCTACTGAAATTTCCACGGTACATTATCATGTACTAGCCATGTACGATCATGCAAATACATGTATTGTCTTTCCAGGGTAGACATACCATGACCCACTTGTCACGTTTTCTTAAATTCAAGTTATGAAATAACCTTCAAAAAAAAAAAAAAAACCCACAAACGACTTCAAAAGATTTAAATGAATACCTGAAGATGACGTATTAATGGCATGCCCATTCTCTCCCTCTTCTGTCGCCAATGCTCATAAATAACTTTAGCAGTTTCTTTGGACTCTATCCCAGCCATCAGCTCTTCAAGTTCATCATACGTGAAGTGATTACGGTGTTGGATATATGAAACTTTTTCCAACATGTCCATGGTCTTCTCAAACAATTCATCAGATATCTCTCCACATCTATTGTCATCGGAGCATAAAGATTTTTTGTTTGTCATCAACCACATCTCATCATCACTATCCATATCATATAAAATACGAGAGGAATCCATCGCCATTTCAACATCAGTTTGAATTTGTTGGAAATACTTCACAGGATTCCTAACAAATGGCACTTGAGTTCCATAATTTTCACTTTCCTCAATAGGTCGGACTCCAGGAATAGGGATGTTCTTCACAGAAGCAGCACGAATATTCCTATTGTAGCACTCTTCATGCATCTCCTTGAAAAGCATCCACTGGCCCCTGTCAGGAAACTCCAGTACCCAGTCCTTTCCCCCTTTCCACATCATAGCATGTGTATAGCGGTTAGTTGACCCAGGCTGCAAAATATGCTGAACTTTAAAAGAATATTTTGTAATCCCAGAAAGTTTAATAGCCAATCTCCATTCATTATGATCTGAAAGTTCTAAGACAACTTGTGCTCCACATTCTCTCCAACCTTTGTCCCCAAGGGTGACTAAAACATTTGCAACACATCCCAACAACTCCATATTTCTTTGAGAACTCCTAGAACCATCAGATACCCTCTTCTCATTAGCTCTCCTAATTCTTTTGTAAGGTAGAACTCTCTGGTTATGGGTTTTCTGCCTCGTACTTGCATCATAACCTCCAAAAGGCAATGTGTATTGAACTTGAGTACGTGGCTTCTTCGGCCCATTATTGAATCCACTGGCCATAAAGTTTCGCTTCCCATCATGCCACACAGGAGACAGATCTTCCAAAGGTGCAGTACTCGAGCTGATTCTACCACGATACCAAGTACTCCTGGGACCAGTAGGATTGGGGCTGTGGACAGGACCATCACTCATATTCCAACCCACATCAGAAATCTGTTGAGATATATGTCCTCTCCCACCAAAAGGATTATCAACTTGGTCAAAGGATGAAAATTCAACACTCATGCCACTCAACCCATTATCACACCTAAGATTGGAGCTTGGAGATGTGATGGATTGGGGAGTAATTACAACACACTGCTCATCCATCTGCTTATTTGATTCACACCCGAGTGACTGAGCAATAAACTCAGTTGCATTCTTTTCAAAAAGTTTAGAGCAACCAGTAGTTTCAGAGCTATCTGACTTCTTGTGAAGAACCCCAGTCGAATCAGATTTATGAGCATTGCTTATGGAGACATCTTTTCCCAACTCTTGTTCAGATCCAGACAACAATAGAGAAGCAGGAGCTCTAGTCAACAATTTTCCTACGTTATTATGTTCAGCAATTTTATCCTGAACATTCACCAAGCAGGACTTAATATAAGTGGAGCCATCTGCAATTGGTTGGCACAAAATATCCGAAGTTCTCAGCGTGCACAATGTGTCATGATCTTGAAGGTTTTCACAAGCAAAATTGAGATCCGCGAGCAACTTGAGATGCAGTATTGTAAAGAAGGCAGGTGCAGCAGTAAATGAAACGGCAAATGGTGGAAGCTTTGCAAGCTTTGAAGCCAAATTAAAAGCCCTAATCTCGCAGGATTCTCTAGAAACACCCATAGGCAGAATGCCAAGCACATCTTTCTTCTTTAAACCCTAATCAACAAGACACCACAAGTGATTGCCAATGAGAAGCAGAACTCAGTAACCAAAGTTGCTTGTACAGTCAACCTTTGACACAAAAGAGATTAAGTCTACAACACTGCCACACAATAATAACAAACTAAGCCTTGTCCCAACAAATTGTCAGCAACACAATTTTTATCGCCATTCCGTTTGGTTCATTCATAGATCTACTGGATGATCTAGAGCATCTAGATCTTTGAGTACTACAATAGGCCATGTTAGAAAATGACACATTGCTTTTGTTAGGAGCCAAAAGAACATGTCCCAACAGTTAAAAAGGCAGAACTAGGTACCGAGGCATTTTTCCTTGAGAGATGAGGCATGAGCCTCGAGGTAGACTGAGGCATAAGCCTCACCGCAAACAAAAAATTAAGTCAAAAGATATTTTTTAAAAGAAAAACCCATTAATAATCATAAAAATACTCCATATTAAAAACACGAAAATAAACTAAACCACCCATTACTTAATTTTATTAAAAAAGGAATTTTAAAAAGAAAAGGATGCAAAATGCAGGAAAAAAGAAAATGTAGAAATTAAAAATTCCTGTAGGATTTTTACAAGCTGCCGGAGTTTGCTGCCTTGAAATCTTATTGAATAATGGTGAGGCGTGGGGATGATTAGGTCAAAAAAGTAAAAGATTTGATGTCCCAAGACATTGTATTTTTACTTGAGATGGATCAAATTAAAAAGACCTTAAAATTCAAGTTTAAACTTACAAAAAGAGGAAAAAAAAAAAAAAAACAAAGTCAAATGTGAGGGGAAAACAGAGGCACACACCTCAAGGGCCTTGACGAGTGCCCAGTGTGCGTGGGGTCTTGAATCAAAAAAATAGCACAAAAATTAGCGCATGACCGCCCTTTCAAACCATGATATGTGCAGGTAATATTTCTTACTGGAATGAAATATCATTGATTCCACAAATGCACCACTTGAAAGGACTTTATAAATTCTATTTCCTTTAAATCTTCTTGGTTGGAAAGACATATTAAATCAGTGATATGTTAACATCCTTTGTACATTCTCCAAATTCCAATAATTAAAAAACAATAATAAAAAAAAAGAAGGAAAAAAGCAGGCCTCAATGTGTTACCAGGGATGGAACCCGAAAGAGGAATTTGATTATAGGTTGCCTGATTTTTTATTTCTCATTCCATTGATGACTTATGGGATTTGTCTTTTTTGTGACTCTTCCAGGCAATTCATAAAATGATGAATCCCAAACCAAAATTTAAGAAACCAGATGAAGGCCGAGAGAGTTGACTGATTGTGTTTAAAGACGAAATAGTTGAGCAGAAGATGTTGTGGATTGCCACTGTCATCTTTTGATAAATTTGCTTGGAAAAGGAATCAAAATTGCGTCAATAAATTAGGATTCTGATTCAAAAATTTAGCTGGTCCATTCCTAGTTTTGCAGAATTAGTTTCTATTACCAAGGCATATAAGGTTACCAAACTTTATTGTGTTGGTGCAAGTAAATCAGATTACTTTATATAGTCCAAGCTACAGAAAGGAGAGTTTTAAAGTAATAAATGTGTGGACAAAAATAGAAATACCTCAAATGAGGGCAGTGCCAAACCAACACAAGGTTTTTGTATCGGAAAGCTCTCGTGCTCAAGTGATTTGATATTATCACATGTGCACTCTGGTACCAGTAGTCGTGTCAAAAGTACACAATGTTGCAGAAGCTTAGAGTCAAGGTATAGCCACTTCGACCTTTTCAGTTTGGAGAAACTATAAAATGCAAACAGGTGCTGCTTTTTTAGATCTTGAATACAAGAAAGTCTGAACCTCATTGAGGTCTCTGGCAATTGGATGTTAACATTCCTCTGTTCAGTAGGTTGATTGAACACTGTCAGGATGAGGAAGATTAAGGCTACAGCCTGTTTTAGGCAGCCTTCAAACAAGAAAAACCTCACCCCAAGAACACTGTCGACAAAAAGAATCTCCATCATAACAGTAGGAGATACAGTCACAATCGCGCCATGTTGAAGCAGTAGCACAGTACGGGACAGCCAAAAATCTCCTTTTCCAAATAAATATTCCCGGAAAGGCAAAAAAGGTAAGCATATTTCAAATCTCAATCGTTTAGAAGATACAAATGATGTACTGAGTCTGAAGTCACCATCATAATCAATTGACCACAACAGCTTGGTAATATCCACACCAGAAGATCGTTTGTAACCTTCTGTAGTCTGCATGCTATTCATAACAGGCGCAGGAAGAGTAACCTTACCCTTACCTGTTGAACTCTCACGTACTTTGCCACGTCTAGAAGCAGAAGAGAGCCCTTCGCAATTGTTGCGAAAACGCTTCCTCATATACACTACAGGATTTCTATTGTGGAAGCTACTCTGGGTTCCAACTCGAGATTTAGCAACCCGTTTGGCAACATCTGAAACATCTGGCAGTGTAGAATCAGAATTTAGCTGACTTCTGTCGCTTTCAGAGGAATCCACATCTTTGTTCTTGTTATCTGATTCTTCAGACCACGGCTGAGAGACCGTAGGGAGATGTGGTTGCATGGTTTTTTGTTTCTTCAAAGGGTTAGGTGAAGGTTTGACACGACGTGAAGAACGAGCCAGCCATGATATAATGGGCTCTGAGTCCAAATACGTCCCTACAGAGCTATCATCATCTGCAGCCATGCCTGCTTTACCTTTATGATCAAATTTATCAACTTTGGATGGTTTTTTAAGTTTTGCATTGCAAGGAACCTCACTAGGGAGAAGCAAGAGTTTGAACTTTTCATTTTGAAGATTAATCCATTCCTCGTCTTTATCATCATAGTTTATATGATGAAGCTTACTTTCGGAGTCATACTCACTCACAAGGCCATAATACCAAGTTTTGTCCAATGGCCAGAAAACTTTGATTCTACGGTTCAAAACCCAGAAAGCATCCAAGTACCCAGAATCAATTTCGTAGAAATGACGGCGCTTTCTTGATATGCGCTTCCCTTTGTGCTCTTTCCTTGGTCTAAGGTTCCTGATGTCACTATGAGCTGATGTAGACTCCAAACCAGCATATGAGCTAGCCTCTCGACTAAACATATCTCTAGCAGAAGAAACCAGATAAGAGAATCCATTAGCACATCTTGACACATCAGATTTGCTCTTTAACGAGAACCCTGTACAGCTTGGATCAAATCGAGATGAAAGCATCCTAGCTGCATTCTGTTCCAGGTTCTCCTCATCATCATAGTCGTCGTCATCATTGTCATTTTGAAAATCAATGGCATGATTAGATGAGGCTAAACTACTCAATAAAGGATCAGTCTTCTTTGATGCAGTTCCACTGCCTGCACTACCAGTGGCCAAATGTTTCCTCTTCCTAAAGTTGCTCCACGGCTTTTCAGAAGAAGTGCTACCGATATTTACACCACCTAGACAATCTTCTTCCTTGGCTCGCCGAGCTACTTTCGTCCTGCTCTCCTTCACCTCATCAGGGCCCACCCTTCGTTTTACTTTTGAACTAGCAACCTTTGCTGCGGAAATGTCAACTACCTTAACTATCTCATCATCTGGACCACCATCGTCCTCGTCCTTACTAATTTCAGCGTTAACTTTTTCAACCTTATCGACAGAATTAGACAATCCCAGCTGCTTAGCATCCTGAATACTTTCAAATTTTTTCCGCCCCACCAAACCACGTGGCCGCCTTGGAATCTTAAAATTGTTGTCTTTTTCGCCCAAAGCAAGCGAAATGCCATTCAACCCATTACTATCACTATTGGATTTCCTTTTCAATTCCGACTCAGATATCACCTCATTGACACGCTCCTTCCTATTCTTTTTTGCCTGGGGATCAAAATGACTCAAAGGCACCTCCTTTCTACTCTTCCTCTTCTTCTTCTTGTTAACATCTTCACAGTGATTTTCTTCAGAAATTTTCTTTTTACTAGGTCCCTCCTTGGAAACCCCAGATTTATAGAGGCTCTGAAGATCCAAAGATCTGCTCTTCCCGGAAAATTTAACACCCGAAGAATTCTCTTTGCTATTTTCCATCAAGAACCCCTCAATCCAACCACCCCAAAAAAATAGCCCCAAATTTCATCTTCCATCCAGATCTGTCCGCACAAACCACATAAAAAAAATCAATAATCAACCAAAAATACCCCCGAATTTCAATATCCAACCACAAAACTCAAGAATTCCAACTGATTCCACCAAAAAATGGAAAACAAATCAAATGACACTAAATAAAACTAATAATATCATTACATATCTGACACATATACGTACTGTTTGTATAATAAATCTAATCTCTTACCCGTCCTGGAAATTAACGAAACGACGACGATGGGGCAGTGAAGATGGAGCATACGAGAGAGATTTGATAAAGCAAGTGAAGAGAATAGTTTTCGTTTTTCAAACCCTAATTTGATTAAAGATTTTCAAATAAATTTTTTTTTTTTTTTTTTTCAAAATTTGATCGTTTTCTAGAGAGAGAAAGAGCGAGAGAACGCTAGGGTTTGTTTTTCTTAAAAAAAGGCGGAAGAGTCAAGGGTTTTATTAGAATTTAAGGGCGAGAAAAATGTGAAAATACGGTAAAAATGGTTATATGCCGTGGCGTGATTTCGGTCGTTGGATTATAGACTCTACGGCAAGGATTGGACGTGGGTAGCTGGAACCCTAACAGAAAATAAAATAAAAATCGAACTTTAGATTATATATCGAATGGCTGAAATTTGAGGAATGAAAAAGTGGACAGTCCGATTAGATGGCTTAATTTGGAAAGTGTTCGATTAAATAAGATGTGAAATTTAGTCCTTGTTTTGGCCCATTAAATTAAAATATATTTTCTTCTTTTTTCCTATCAATTACATATTTTTTAATAAAATAATATTACACATAAATTTAAAAAAATTTCTTTTTTTTTAACCACATATCCTCCAAAAAATTACTATTCCCCCATTAAAATTTGAATAATGAAGCCCAAACAGAAGTTAATGAGCCCATGTTTGATGTCCATTACTTCATTAAAATAAGTTTTGCAATAGTGAATTTTTAGAGAATATATAGTTCAAAAATAGTAAAAAAAAAAAAAAGAATTGAATTTATTTGTAAAATATTTTATTATAAAAATTTGTGACTGCCATTGTCTGAGCCCCATTTTAAAAGAAATAATGCATTTTGAAATAGTAATTGATAGAGAATGTGTGATTAAAATTTAAGAAAAAGTTTTGAATTTGCGTGTAATAATATTATTTTATGAAAAATATGTTGTTAAAAAAAAAGTTTTGAAAAAATGAATTTTTAGAAGAATAGGGCTCAATCAAGGGCTAAATTAAGTTAAAGAAAAATGAGTTTTAGAATAAGAACTAAGCCTTTTAGGGCTTGCGAATTGGAAGTGAAATTTGATAGAATTATGCAAGTGCCATTACGATGACATGCCGATAGAGTAGGTATCTTTCTTACTCGCTCAATATAGCCCTTACGTTAGATCAATTGGCTCGTGATTCAAAGATTTAGGTAAGAAAAAAAAATTTGATGTTGTGTTTCTATTGTAGATAGTGACATCAAACTAGGAAGAGAGATAAGATTTTTAATGAGTGGAAGAGTTCGAGAAGGACACGAATACAAATACGAACACGTCAATGCTCGTGTATATGCTTGAAAGAGTTAAATCTACGATACTTATCTAAAAACAAAGTCTTGGTAGACCGAATGACATAGGAACATATAAACACATAACTACACTAGGTAAGTGTTAGTTTTTGTAATAGACAAGTTTAAATTAAATTAAGCAGATAATAGAATTTCAAGATTATAGTTATATAAAGATAATTCTAGTTCTACTAATTTTTATATATCAAAGGTCTTTATAGCCTGAAGGCATATCTAGTAGAAAGTACACAAGATTTACCGGTGTCAAAAATGTTGTAAGGCTTTCACTCAGTTATTTCGTAATGTTCAAAAGTCTAAGGACAACGATGTTGATGAAGAATGCATCAAGAATAGACACATGAGACTTAAAGGTATACACTCCTTAAAGAAGCGAAAAACTTTGATCTAATTATCAAAAAAAAAATCCAATTAAATTCTCGATTAAAAGTTCAAAATTGGTTATATAATTGTTTGATGGTGTTCAATATGCAAATGTAGTGAACAACTGAGGAGGACATCTCAGACAATACAAATTCATAAATTCTCCACATCGCTTCAGGTGGTGAGATCCTGGCATTTTGATATATTGAAATTTCATTAATATCAACATCTTTGTCATTGCCGGCTATGGAAAAAATTATTTGATCATGTCATTTGTAAACATATTTATATAAATATTTAACAGTTGAACATATTTCTACATTGATATGACAATCTTACTTACCTGTTAAGTAAAGGTTATAAGATGTAACCCACCTATTATCTAGTAAATGTCCTTTGACCTTAACTTTTATGGCGTCTATATTAGGGATACGAATCGTAGTCCAATGAAGTTATTGCATATTCTCTTGGGTATTTATTTTTGCATTTTTTATTACTTCCATACAAATATTATTTAGATTTAATGTTCCACAAGGACCATACATCATGTGCCTAGCAATAGTATGATGTAAATAGGGGTAACAATTTTTGTCTGAAATTTCCATAGAAAACAATTTTATCAACCAAAGCAACAGAAGTAACTTTAGAGAAACAGAAGTAACTTTATATCTAGATTTAAAAATTAACAAAAAAATGAGTGTGTGAAAGACCTCTCTTTTGGAATTCGATTACGTATATGTATGCAACAAGAAGTCCTAGAAAATGCCTTCTAAACAAATCATTTTTTAGTTCATCTAATTTAGTTCTAAATATCTTTGCAAACAAATCAGGTCTATTTTATTTTTCATCATTAGATCTTAGTTCTTCCTTTATTTCTGGTCAATTAGAATTACAAGTTATTGTAAAAAAAAAACACATCAGATTTATCATATCTTTGAACAAGTGTCGTTGCATCCATGTATCTTTTTTATTATCCCTAGGTCCTCCAGTAAATGATGATGGTAAAATAATCGTTCGACCAATTTTATGGCTTCTCCACTACAACAAAATGTATTTTCTATACACGCAGTAAAAATCACTTTACCCATATAAAGCAATGCCGTAAAAAATATTCACTTTTTACGGCGTGCGCATACACACGCATGCTGTAAAAAGTCATTTTTACTTTTTACGGCGTGCACATGCACGCCATAAAAAGTCTTTTTTTTTTCTTTTTACAGCGTGCGCGTGCGCGTGCAAGCCGTAAATATCAACAAATGTTTTCAAAAAATTGTTCATTTGTTTGATTACCAGCATTCCTATAATAATTACAAAAAACAAAATTCTATATTGATACATCTAACAAATAACTGATAATATAATGCTGAAAATGAAGCCAACAAATTTTATTGTAAAAAGTCAATATTATAACTTAAAAGAAATGCTAGTCAATATTATAACCAATTAGATATCAAATTCTAATGGCAACCTTGTGGAGGAATTGCTCAATTATATACTAAGAGACAAAATGAATTTCGAAGAACATAGTTTCTTCTCACACTGCTTAATATCACTTAAAAGTCCTATATGAATTCTTGGTGATGAAAATTATTGAGTTTCCTTCTTAGTATCCTTATACATCACTTAAAAGTCCTATTTTAGTCACCGGAAGACCTCTCTTAAGGGCTACCTGAACTTGGCTACCTGTTGACTCATATGATGCGATATAAACAGGAATTAACTTGAGTTAGAGCAAATGAGCACCAAACCCACATCCAATATCTAAAACAGTCCGGACCTGTTGTTCAGCAGCAGAAACTTTTTTAACATGGGAAATAGTTCTGCGATATAGAATCTTCCAACAAAAAAGTAGGCAAAAAAATAAGAGTTGTCAAGTGTAAAATATCTTCAAAGATGGCCAGAGAACTTTCTGCGCTATCTTAAAAAAGAGAAATTTCCTCTACACTGTCAATAACCAGTGAACTGCAGCAAAACTAACCTGCCTCATGTGAGACTTTAATTAAACACCTTGAAGTTTATGTTAAGTTCCATTTATGAGGCTTCACCTCAACTTACTGAGGCCTATATCTCAAGACTATGCCTTAGGGTGGTTAAGGTTTGTATGTAGAATATTTTTACTTTTCTATAATTTTGAAATATTTCATTTGGTATGTTTAAGCCTTATGCCTTAGACATGTGGAGAATTACACCTAAAATCACACGGAAAAATGTCTAGGTACTCAATTTAGTATTTTTTTTAAGCATTGCAAATAGTGAAGTAAAACTTACACCAGCTTGGAGAAATTCAGTGTCACTTCCCAAGCCTATCATCTCGGCAATCTGGTGAGAGTAATATTTGACATCATCAATTATCATCCCATCATTTGAGTGAAAAGAAATTTGATTTTCTTCCAGCAACTTTAACCTAGAGAATTTGCAACAATAAACAATAAGGAGAAAAGATGTACAATACTACAGCATTGCTTACCAAACACATTATCTATGGATTTTGTGCAAGTGTGTACTACATAATCCAAGTGGGCACATTTTAATACCCAAAGACCTTTGACTTTTGTTGTAAACGTATTTAAAATAGTTGAATCAAAATATTCCCAATTACTGAAGATTGCTAACTTAGATAAGAATGACCTTTTTATCATGCTGCCTCATGAAAGGAATTGGTCTTTGCTTAGCTTCACATTTCCGATCCATATAACATCCCTACCAATTGGCGAAGTCTTATAATCCTTAGGTGGACGAACTAAGCAACGATGTCGATCTTGTGATACTTCACAATGTCGATCAAACTCCTCACCATTTTTAAAACCTGCTAGCAAATTCACAGATACATTATAGCAAGGCTCATAATTTTCTCTCTCCTTGCCACAAAGATCAAAATCCCTAATGCCATTAGCTCCCAGACTCCTTGACCAGAATCATATACACTGGAAGAAGACAATCCCAACAATGCAATCTGTGCAGTCCTCTTTAACTAATATGGAAAAAATCACTCTATATGGTCCACTCCTCGACTTCAATCTCGAAATACTCCACAATGGTAACCTATAATCAGATACAATATTTCATATATTATTGGCTTACCCCTACTAATAATTTTTACTGGCATTGGAAAGCCCACAGGAAATAAGAATCCACTAAATTACAAAATCGGCAAACCATATTATGAAATCACATATATAAACCACTAAAGATCCAAATTTTACCATAGAATTGTCTAATCTGCTGCTAAAAAACCAAACTCAGATCACGAAAAGCCTCCAAATATTAATTAACTGCCACACCAACTAAAAAGCTTCAAAATGTTAAGCCCCCAATCAATGCAAATTACGTAACAATAAAAGTAACAGCGCAGATTAAATCAAACCTGCAGCACGACATCATGAAAGAACAAGAGAAAGATAAGATAGAATGAGAAACTTGAGAAAGCTAACTTATTAATCAACAAACAATATTATTAAAAATAAAAAAACAAAGACCCCAAAAATCATACAAGGACATAACACTAATAGAAAGAGAAATTCCATAAAATCCCCAAAAATTAGCAAATTGCAAGAACGGAGGGAAATTGAATGAAAAGAAGGGTACTGAATCAGACCTTTACCAGAATCCGCATCCAAGAACACAAGATCAAAATCGTGCAGCTGTTGCTGGGCAGCGCCTAGGATTTTTTCGTTAAAGATTTTAGCCTGCAGCTCTCGAACAGATATTGAACAAGAAATTACACAAATCCTTGGGTGAATGGGAGTCACAGGAACAATTGGGGGAATGTGGAAGGGTTTGGACAGGTAAGGGTTTTCATTTTATTTTGTTTTGCACCTGGACTATTGTGAAGGAAAATGGTGGAAGGAAAAATCTAGGAGAGAGTGTTTTAATTTAGGGCAAAACGTGAATTAATTCGGAACAAATACGGCGTGCACGCTTTGCACGCCGTAAATAATAGCCTAATACGGCGTGCAAAGGATGCACGCCATAAATACTTCAACTTAAACATTTTTTATAGCATGCATATACCGCACGCCGTAAATAGTCTATTTTTACTGCATGCGGTATATGCACGCCGTAAATGAATGCCGTAAAAGTCTTCTTTTGTTGTAGTGTTCTTTTCATCTATTTCAACACTTCAACAATTTCTTAGTAAAGTTCAACTCTTATTTTTTTTTTACTATTACGAAAATAATCAAATATAGCAGTTTCAATTTTTACATACATATCAACAACATATTATTGTAAAACCCTACCAGCATGAAGCAAAATACAATTGCCTGAGTCTCGCACTTGTAATTTATAGCAGTATTACTCTCGACAAGACATATGCGACCTTTTGTTTCCCCTCATAACTACAAGATAGAAAATGAAAACAACAATTGGACTAAATTTCAAGACACGACTAAATGGAAAACATAACTTCACATTATTAACCTTCACTCTTTCTTTCAATCAATTCACTTATAGAGTTTATATTGTTCATGTTTAAAAGGTTTTCCTATGTAGAAGAACATCAAAACATCTCTTTATTGAATCTAGCAATACCTTATGCCATCCAAATTCACCATAAGGAAAAAGCAAAGGGTATTGAAGAGGGTCATAACAACCAAAATAATAATGCACTTTGTGTGAAGTGCTAGAATGACCATAAATCGTTATATCACGAACTCTGCTATTTGTAGATTGATCTTCATCCATCCAAACAACAGCTACTTGTGAAATAGTTGGTATAACTCTCTAGTCTAGACCAGGATCACATCGTATTTGTATTCGACATGTTTGCAAACTACCAAAATCACTTAAAGAACGGAAGAACCTAGATTGAGGATTAATCTTTAAGATATCAATCAATATTTGTAAATTTGATTCACAAAATTTATACAAAATGTTTAACTGTTTATCTAATTCATTATTAGTATCGTAAAAGTACAATTATAAATAAGTTGGATTATCATTAGATGGTAAAAGTGGGTATATGTAATGGTAAACTTGTCCTTGAACTCTAAATGTATAAATGTCTTTATTCATCTTACATAATTTTTTGTCATAATTGACACCAAATGATGTGAATGCAAAATGATTGTTATAAGTTCTTGTAGTTTTTTTTTTTTGAACCGTAAGGCTTCGGGTAAATTTGATGTAAATAATTGAAATAATTCATTGGGCACACTATGCATATACAATTTAACTTTTCCATCGAAACAACAAAATACTTTACTCTCTTTTGAAATTTTTGGCGCCACAATATTTACAAATAGTTGGTTGAGCAAGAACAAGAGATTTAGTTGGAATGCTATGCAAATTAAATGTTGCTAATATATTCATTATTTTCTATATCTTCATCAGTTACAAATCTCTCTTGTTTGTAGTCAGATCTACCATTGGCTCCTTCTTTCGATATACTAATTCCAGGCCTCGAGGATATATTATAACTACATCCAGCAACTACATTAAATTAAATTTTCATTAATACTGAGAAATGCAAATAATATTTCAACAATAACGAGTGAACAAAGCTTATGTAGAGAATTTAAAGTTAATAAATATAAGTAACGAATGGGTTAAAATCTGTAAACGTATCTTTTTCAAGTTCAAAACTAGCTCGATTGGGAACATTATTCGTGTGACCTACACGTTGACTTCCAGCAAATTGATATCCACCATACTCTTCAACATAACATAGCAGCAAAAATATAGTCAATAATTTTTACGATAGATAAAAAACTAAATAAATAAAGGAAAAACAAAAAACAAATAGAAACAAACACATGAAAAAATTAAATTATTTCGCAAATCTAGATTGTCATATCCCACCTTCATGATGGAATAAAAAATGTAAAGTATAGCCAAATATTTCACGATACTTTAACTAATTTATGCTAGTGTACACGTCTAGTGTGTTAAACTAAAATAAAAAAAAATAAAAAGAAATATTTTAAGTTATAACTTCATTTGTTTTAGTTCTATTAATAGGCTCAAAGAGCTGTTCATGGGCATTAAGTAAACCCCTGGATGATCCTTTTTCAATAAATCCTTCAAGTACCAAAAAAAAATATAAATAAAAAAAAGAAGAAATAAAGAATAAGTAATATATAGTGGATAAAGACTTCTCTTATACAGAGTACAAAACATAGAGATATCACAAGTCTAATAACCAGTTTTACCAAAAAGGTACCAACGTACAATATCTTCACAAATATAATGAAAAATTCACCTTTCAAAACAACTAACATTACATAATATACAAATTATACATAGACTAAGATATCATGGCATATTGCTCGCATAATAGACTACATTTTCTCATCCGCATATCTAAAAGCCTACATTTTCTCATCCGCATTTCGCAACATGGCTACACTTTATGTTGCGCATAGCCAATTCTCTGCAACTTTTTTCTGTGTTTTTCTCTCAGTAGAACAAATGAGCCACTATAATCGTCATTGTTCACGTGCTCAGTCTCTACCACATCTTTTGACCCATGTCCAACACTCTGAATATACCTACAATCTTCAATATTGACAGATCTTAAGAAATTACTGAAAAATAAATCGCTCAAATTGTACGCAACTTACTTTTGTTGTACCATAGATATATAAAAAAAATCACTTTATTTTTAGACAACACACATGGATAAATTTATTACAAAAGATAAATTATTAAAATCATAAAATAAGCATACTACGTTAAAAAAAATCAACTTAAAAATGAACACAACCCTGATTGGTTTAGCTAAATTTATATTTATATTATTTTTTTTTAGAAAAAATGTAATTCGTGTGGCTCAAAGTGAGTTATAGAAAAAAATTCACAAAATAAAAGCCATACCGAAACTTCATATTAAAATTGTTAGCATGTCTGTGAAGGAAATTGCAAGTTGCTACCACAGAAGCAAGACCACATTACAGTTAAAGAAGGCTAAAAAAAATTAAATTACCTGCTGCTTGAAATTGTTGCTCCTCTAATTCCACCATTATTTCTCACAAAGTTTTCTTGAAAAGTCGAAGTTATAACAGCTTCTCAATACCCTTTGAAAAATAAATTAAGCCTTATTATGATCTCAAAATCAAATAAGCCAATATTTAATTAATAGGAAAAAGTACATCATCTATTTTCAACTGAATCTAGTAAACTCAAAAAACTAGTGCATGCATAACTTTTCATTACAAAGAATTGAATTTTAAAAAAAACTAATAAAAAAAAATTTCAATTAAACCCCAAATTAAAAGCACTCACATAAATGAAAAATACCTCTTCACAAAGAAGAATAACATATCATGGAAAAGAAGGAAAATAACTCAATAGGAATAAAATAAATGGTAACTAATGTTAAGCCTGTTCAAAACTTAGAAAGTATAGATGCTACCTTTAAAGCCGATCTGTAGAATATCTGTAGGAATGATTGATGTAACATTTTCATTAGTGAATGCTAGAAATGTCAGCATACGATGTAGGGCGGTTGACCCCTTGTCATTATAATTAAAGAATGACAGATAGTGATGTGAGGTCTCGATTACTAAGATGAGGCCATGTGGTTCTGATCTAATGGTGACCACGTCGGCTTTAACTCTACAAATAGCAGCTCTTGTTACATATAAAGTGATTGGAAAAAATATACAGAAACTTCATATACTTGAGCCCCTATTCAACTTTCTCTCTTGCTTACTTTATATTAATATGCAAAAAGTTTGGTTTAATCCTATATTAGTGGAAGTGTACAAGATTGCTTGTTTGCTTACAATCACTTTTGATCTTAGTCAGCGTCTAAATATTTTGTCTCGCATCGTAGAGCATTTCCCACGTCCACTATCACCATGCAACCCCGACTGTATCCTCAATCCAAACGTGTCAGAATTTGCTTGCGTAGACATGAGTAGGCCCTACATCTGTTGTCCACGTGACCATTGCAGAAAACGGGGTCCGCATATTGACGCCGTCTGTGGAAAATCGATATATTCAACCACGAAAATTCTGTGGAAGAAAGCCAACAACTTTTGTTTAGGAAGATTTCTTGCATTTGAAGAAAATGAAGTGATCTTGAAGAAAGAATCACCAAGAACTCCTACGTTGAATCAATCTTTTGAAAATCCCATGTGAATTCCTAAAATAAAGGAAAACACAGTGCCATGGAGTCATGTAATTACGAGACGTTACCATGAATTCCACCGATGAAGAGTCAGCACCTCGGAGGAGCTAGGAACTCCCTGAAAAAGGGAAACCCTCACAAGCCACTCCAGTGACTCGCCATCGATCCAATTAGCCACATAAGAAAGGTGCATCGAGAGGAGGATCTATGATAGCTACTAGACTTACTAGGAAAGTGGCCTCCATTGCCGCCAATATAAGAAATATAGCCCAACAAAACATTGTCACGTGTTCACGAAAATACGTTCGATTTAAAACCACCGCAAGTGTACGGTTCGTTACAAGTAATAAAGTGGACTTTAAGAGTCCGAATTGTCGATCCCACAGAGATTGAGTAGTTCAATATTGATTATTTCGACCTTACCCGAAACTAGATGAATTTTTGATGAGTTTTGCTAACCAAACTAAATTATGAAACTATTATGAATGAATTTGATAAACTAAATGCAAATTATCCTAGAATACAATATGAGAGATTGAATGCAAATTGATTTACTTAAGATGATAAAAACATACTAGGATCACGAATCCCCATGCAACAATCCATTTAAATCTTAGTTTTACACTTTGACAACACGATTAAATATTGAAGAATCAATGTTCCTATTAAATTTAACAATCTCTTTCGAGTAATGTTAAACCTATTCTATCATGCGATCCGACTATATTTCTATGACGAATACAAACATAAAAGAACGCATTAACTTTTATGAACACTCAAAGATTCACATAGAGCATAGCGGTATATTTCTATCCCCTATCGGACCCTATGACAATTTATACTACGTCGAATCTATTTCCCTTCTTTCGAATGCATAAAATAGACCACCACATTCATACAATTAATGTGCGCACAAAAATCATATGGAATAAATACGTATAAATCGTTCAAACATCCAAAAACGTGTTTTAATGTCAAAAGTATAAAACTAAAGATTAAAATATCATGTTACAAGGTTCATCGATCTCCTAGTACAAGAAAAACTAGCCTAGCATGTTAAAGAAAGAAAAACAAAAGAATAAGTGAAGAAACGCCATCACCCGAATAAATATTCGATTAATTCCTTGAAGTGCTTGATGAATCTTCGCGTTATTCCCCAAGTTCTTGCTCTCCAATGTCAAAATTAATCTCTAAAAGTGCGTAGCCCCGTTTTCTGGTCGAGTTTAGGGTTTTAAAGTCGTCCCAAATTAATTTCCATAAGAGTTCTACTTAAAAACGGAAACCAGAATTTTCTGTGTCGAAAATAACCATGCGACCGCATGGTTCAAAGGCCGCAACTCGAGCAAGTTCTGGGGAAGCCATGCGACCGCATGGCTCATTGCACCATGCGGCCGCATGGTACAATCATCTTCAAATTTTGCCGTTTTGGTCCCCGAACTCCTTTCTTCCTCATTTTGACTTCTTTTCTTCAATCTCTTTCCTCTAATCACTCATTGACTTCGTTAATCTCGTATTTAGTTCTTTTTGTTCTTGATTTGGATTTCGAGTCAACTTTCGAATAATTGCATCTTAGTCCCTGAACTTTGATTTTCTTCCATTTCAGTCCTTTATTGCTCATTTTTACTCACTTATCGTTGTTTCCATCGATATAGTCCTGCAAACACAATTTACATAGAATTAAGCCATATTTCGACATAATAGCAATCAATTGTCCATGTTTTGTGACCTAAATAAGTGCGCAAAACGCACTTATCAAACCCCCCAAACTTGAACTATTGTTTGTCCTCAAACAAGGTGGTGACTTAACTCTAAACAAAACATGGTTTAACAACCTGCCGTGTCTCAGAATTAGAAGTTAGTAATAACATAATGAACAGTATCAACAGTGCACAATCAAATCAACCTCCACTTATAATATGCAACCTGACGTGTGTGTGTGTATACTCATGCAAACATGCTCAGTTTCTGATGAACTCAACTCCCGACCTACAGTAGTCAAATTTTTCCTTTCTTCGCTCGAGAGATACACACCCCCCAAACTTATTCTTTTACTCACTTTTCCCGGGGTGTGTTCTATACTTGAGATCTGGTTAATTTAAGTTCTCACCCTCTCTTAGTTTGGATAGGTTTCGCAATCACAAGTTTACACTTCAACAAGTAGAGATTCTCCTATTTCTTTGATTGTTTCAACCTCTAAAACTCAACTAAGTTACTTGCCTTACATCAAAGGTATAATTCCATCAACTAAATGTCATGGGGCACTTTTTTTCACTCTATTTTTTTTTCTTTGCTGAAGCACATTCTCATTTGCTTTCTATATAACCCATGTATCGAGTTTTAGGCCGATGACTCCCAAATCAGTTGATTTTAGGGCACCAGGTTTATATTCACCCTTACAGGCTTACTTGCTCAAGTTATAAAGGCTCGAGAAATGTGTTTTCTCTCTTTTCTTTTGACTCTTTCCCTCTTGCTTTCTATATGACCCATGTATCGAGCTTTAGGCCGATGACTCCCAAATCAGTTGATTTTAGGGCACCAGATTTTTATTCATCCTTTCAGGCTTAATTGCTCGAGTCATAAAGGCTTGAAAAGAGTGTTTTCCTCACAAAATTGATGTAAACCCCTATTTTTTTAGACACTTAGTTTCAAGAACCAACCCCTGATTTCAGGCTTTCGCCTCATTTTTGTCTCATCAGTTTACACAATCCACACAACTCAGTTTTCATGCATGGAATCTCTACTCATCTCAATGTTCCCTTGCAATAGCTAGTCCTCCAAACCACTAAAACAATGGAATATTTTTAAGCATAGAAGGGGTAATTCAGGTGTAACCTATCATGCTCTAATCTTCTATAAAAACTGAACCCAATCATCAACTTAACATGTCAAACATGAGTTTTGTGAGCAAGAAATGTCAAGTATCACATACATAAGCATTGGCTAATCTAGACATGCACCATTTCCACTATCCACAGTTCATACCTATTCCATTATTCACATAATTGCCGGCAAGGCTATTAAACCCACACAAGCACACAAATTGAACTAACTGAACAAATACTAAAGCAGAATGTCAAAAACGAATTTTTTTTTTTTTTTTTTTTTACGAACACACAAACACACAAAAGCAGTAAACAAGCAAGCAAAAGCAGAAAAATATCGATGAACAACGAATAAGTGATGCATAATTCAATACAAGTATTGAATCCTTAAGTTAGTTCTACAAATTCAACCACCCCCCAAACTTATACAAAACATTGCCCCCAATGTGTAGAGTGTAAGATTGAATACAGAATTTGAAGGACAAAGTTTTATATAGAACCAAAAATATGGAAGGTTAGTAGATACTCCCCTGATCAATATGGCGGTGGTGGGGAAGATGGTGGGAAGAAACTCGGGCCCGCCGCATCATCTGTCGGTGGTGGCGGTGGTAGACGAGCCAAAATATCTCGAAGTAAAGCAGTCTGCTCATGCACCTCTGCAGCTATCGAGTCTGTGCGTAGCTGGAGGGTGTCCATCCGACCGGAGTACAAACTGAGTCGGTCACTCACCCCTTCAACTGCCCTCCTAGATGCAAGGGTCTCTAGATGTGAACTCGTCGCAAAAGCATGGGTAGTGTCCATGCGCTCACTAACCCGCCGCATCTCTGTGCTCAGACCGCCGAAGGCCTGCTGGAGGCTCTGGATATCCCGACTCGACCCTGTCATTGTGGCAAACATCTGCCTCAAAATCTGTGTGTCGACCTCGCCGGGTGGCGGTGGATGTGGTGCGGCGACCTGAGGCATATCAGCATCCTCAGGGCCCCCTCATCATGGACAGCCTGCTGCTGTCGTCGCTGTGCCTCTGCCAATTGTACCCGTCGCGCTTCTCGCGCTCGCTCCTGAGCCTCCCACGTAGTAAGCTTGATAAAGGGACTCGGCTTCTCAGGAAGCTCCCCGGACGGGATGGTCACACCTGCTGCTCTGCAGATGCCACTAATCAGACTCGAAAATATCAAGGAGCAACGTCGATCTGCCCATGTACCCAATGTGTGTATCTGATTATATATGTACGTGGCGAGATCAATTTTGTTTTCCCTAACTGGATGATATATAAAGCCGGCTGTAGGATCAGTAAATGTGGTGCGGTGAGAAGTCGGCTCGATGTTGTGGCACATGAATAGCCATAGGATGGCTATGGATGGAGTGAGCTCGTTAGCATGCCAAACAGGAGTCTGTAGAGGCCATGCATTCGCACGCCCTAATAGCACTTCCGCGACCTCGGGCCAATAGAAATCCAGAGGGATAGGGACCACATTGTCCCAGGTGAGCTGATAATACCGATGAATAACCTCGGGGGAAAATAAGATCCACTGTCCCCGCACCCATGTCTGATGGAGGTGTGAAGAACCCGGTGTATCAATATCATTGTTGAAGTTCGCATAAAATTCCCGGGCGAGACCTTCATAAACTGGGTGTGGCCTTTCTATCAACTTATCCCATCCACAATTTTGAATCAGGGTTGCGAGCTCAATAGCAGGGAAGTCTGCGAGTCTTACCGGGCGCTCTGGGATGATAGCCCAATGGCTTATAATATCGGAGTAACGAGTAGATGTTTCGGAGTTTAGAAATCTCCTGAAACCGGTCGCAGAGTCCCTAGTACCAGATGTGGAGCCAACCTTTTCCTTCCCCTTGGAAGTCCTTTTTGGCGGCATCCTGCAGAAATCAAAAGCACGAATTAGAACAAAGTCGATGCACTATAAAAGAGATGGAGTTGTAAACACATAGACCCCCCAAACTTGCTTCAAAACATGTGTGTAGGTATAAAGTGCACAAAGTGTCAAAAGTGATGTTATAGTGCCATAATTTGTGAGAAAGCCTAAAAATGTGGGCTATGTCATTAAAATATGTGAACATATAGCTTAGAACCCAAATAGAAGTGTAATGTATGCATTTCTCAAAATATCACCCATGCTCGACTAAGGACTTTCACCTACGGACAGCGTCGAGAAAAATCGAATTTTTCCTGAGCAACGTCCGGGCATATGAAAGTAAGCAACATGTACTACAACATATCAAAAATTTGGAACATTCGGATGTCGTTTGGATATAGAACATGATGACCGAAGTTGGGGACGTGAAATGTGAAACCTAGTCATAATTGTGCCTAAGTGTTGCAAAAGTGGTGTTTGTGTGAAACTTCCCTAATTCCTCATAATAAGCCACACAAGAACATCACATTATGAGTGTAATCAGCCCCTAATGCAGAGATTATGATAATGCTCGAAAGTGTTCATTGTGGCATTTCATCAAACATGTAGGATGCAATGAAAATTCTTCATAAAGGATATAAATGTGGGTATTGAATTAATGCCAAGATTTACCCCACCATCTCATCACCAATCCAATGACTACCTAGTCCCCAAGCTCCTCAATCATGAAACCCATAAAACCGAGCAAGAAACCACAAGAGTTGAAAAAATCTAGGGTTGAGAGGAAAGTAGCATACCTTGACTTCGAATTGGAGTGAATGGGGATGAAGTGATGAAGTGATGAAGTAGAAGAGTAGGAATGTGTCGATCAAAGGCGTCAAATTCGCCTTTGTGGGTGGTGTCGGGCAGAGATGTGCGAGAGATACCGTAAATGGAGTTGGAATGTCTCGGTGTGATATTTTAAAACCGGGCAAATTTTTTTTTTAAATTAACACCATGCAGCCGCATGGTGCAAATCCATGCGACCGCATGGAACAAACGGCTAAGTTCAATGATTTTCTGGTCAGACCATGCGACCGCATGGACTACCAGAAGTCCAAAAGTTGCCCTTTTTCGAATTTTCAGCTCTCGACACATCCCTATACCAAAAATCTCGTTTTTCGTGCCTAACAAGTTAAATGGGGTATGATGAGTGTACACAACATGAAAAAGTTTTAAAACGCACTCGACCCCTTGAAAACTTGTTTTTGACCATTTTACCCAAAATTTCAACTTTTTGCCAAAAATACCCCTCGATTGTCCAACGTCCCAAAAGTGTGTCAAAACTCATTTTAAACGACGAGAGCTGAGTGTACTCCATACAATCATTTTCAAAGGCACTTTTTAAATATGAAATCACATGTTTGTTCGAAAATTGTACTGAAAAACTCATTTTTGCCTCGAAAAGCGTGATTTGAATCACAAATCTCTCAAACATGATTTATACCTCGGGAAGTGTGCAAAACACATTTAGAACTTGTGTGAGCCATGCAAGACCTTTTGTGAACTACCTATGTGATCGATGACCTAAAAGCTACCAAATGTGCAAAAATATGAAAAAAATATCCTAAGTTAATGCAAAAAGCATAATAAATAAAAGGGAAGAAATATTGGGTTGCCTCCCAACAAGCGCTAGTTTATAGTCGATAGCTCGACTTTACCGTATGATTCTCATTCCGATGGCTTGAAGTGGACGGTGGATTTGTCCTTGGAGAAATCACCACTCCAGTAATGCTTCAATCTCTGTCCATTTACCTTGAAAGTCCCCTTGCTTTCATGAGTTATTTCCACAGCCCCGTGTGGAAAAACCTGCGTAATTGTATATGGACCAGACCATCTAGACCTCAACTTCCCTGGGAACAACTTGAGTCTAGAATTGTAAAGTAGAATCTGTTGCCCAATTTCCAACTTCCTTCGTTGAATATGCAAATCATGCCATTTTTTGGTTCGTTCCTTATACAGTTTGGCATTCTCATAAGCTTCCAAACGAAACTCATCCATTTCATTCAGTTGAAGTAGCCTCTTTTCACCGGCTGCCTCCATATCAAAATTCAGACTTTTGACTACCCAATAGGCTCGATGCTCCAATTCAACTGGTAAATGACATGCCTTCCCAAAAACCAAGCGATAGGGAGACATTCCTATCGGTGTTTTGAAGGCAGTTCTGTAGGCCCACAAGGCGTCGTCAAGCTTTTTAGACCAATCCTTTCGAGAGGAATTCACTGTGACTTCAAGTATTCTCTTTAGTTCCCGATTGGATACTTCAACCTGTCCACTAGTTTGAGGATGGTATGGTGTGGCTATGCGGTGGCGAACGCCATACTTTGCGAGTAATGCCTCAAAGTGGCGATTACAGAAATGTTTGCCACCATCACTTATGATAGCTCGAGGTGTGCCATACCGTGTGAAAATGTATTTTTTCAAGAAACCAATCACCACCTTAGCATCGTTGGTTGGTAATGCTACTGCTTCTACCCATTTGGACACATAATCAACTGCAACCAAAATGTACTGATTGGAGAAAGAAGGTGGGAATGGTCCCATGAAGTCAATTCCCCACACATCAAACAATTCAACCTCCAGAATGCTATTAAGAGGCATCTCATTCCTCCTTGAGATATTTCCGGTTCTTTGACACCTATCACACCTTTTTACAAACACGAATGCATCTCGAAACAATGAAGGCCAATAGAACCCTGATTGCAAGACCTTAGCTGCTGTTTTCGATGCTCCAAAATGCCCCGCATAGGCTGATGAGTGACACTGCTCTAAAATTCTGGATACTTCTTCCTCAGGAACACACCGTCTAATGATTTGATCTGTCCCTCTCCTGTAGAGAATGGGATCCTCCCAAAAGTAGTACTTCAATTCAGCGAAAAATTTCTTCCTTTGGTGATGTGAATAATCTGGTGGAGTGATGGATCTTGCTAGATAGTTTACTATGTCGGCATACCACGGTGCCTCTACCACAGTAAAAATTTGCTCATCAGGAAAAACCTCGTTGATATCCACAGATTCTGTTGGCTCGCTGGGTTCAAGTCTGGATAAGTGGTCAGCTACCACATTTTCACCCCCTTTCTTATCTCTGATCTCCAGATCAAACTCTTGTAGCAGTAGGACCCAACGAATGAGTCTTGGCTTGGCGTCCTGCTTTGTCATTAGATACTTTATGGCAGCGTGATCTGTGTAGACTATAACCTTCGATCCCACAAGATATGATCGAAATTTATCGAAAGCATATACTACAGCCAAAAGCTCCTTCTCCGTAGTGGCATAATTAAGCTGAGCATCATTCAACATCTTGCTGGCATAATAAATCACATGAAATATTTTATTTCGGTGTTGTCCTAGTACAGCCCCGACTGAATGATCACTGGCGTCACACTTCAGCTCAAACGGTAAGTCCCAATCTGGAGAGATTATCACAGGTGCTGAAATCAGTTTTTCCTTCAAAGCATTGAACGCAGTCAAACATTCATCTGTAAATTCGAATGAGGCATCTTTCAACAACAAGTTACACAGTGGCTTTGTGATTTTTGAGAAATCTTTTATGAATCTCCTATAGAATCCGGCATGCCCAAGAAAACTACGAACACCCTTTACTGAAGTTGGTGGTGGTAGCTTCTCAATTACCTGAATCTTTGCTCTATCCACCTCTATCCCATTTGCTGAAATTCTGTGTCCCAACACGATGCCTTCCTGTACCATGAAGTGGCATTTTTCCCAATTCAACACCAATCTTGTTTCTACACATCGTTGTAGGACTAAACTCAAATGCTCCAGACAATCATCAAATGAGGAACCAAACACCGAGAAGTCATCCATGAATACCTCGATGAACTTTTCAACCATATCAGAGAAGATAGCCATCATGCAACGCTGAAATGTGGCAGGTGCGTTACATAGACCAAAAGGCATCCTACGGTATGCAAATGTACCATAGGGGCATGTGAAAGTAGTCTTCTCTTGATCTTCCGGTGCCACTGGAATCTGATTATACCCCGAGTATCCATCCAGAAAACAGTAGTGGGAGTGTCCTGCAAGTCTTTCCAACATCTGATCAATGAATGGAAGTGGGAAGTGATCCTTTCGAGTAGCCTCATTGAGTTTGCGATAATCGATGCAAACTCTCCATCCAGTTACCGTTCTAGTGGGAATTAGCTCGTTCTTTTCATTCTTCACTACCGTGATACCTCCCTTTTTGGGTACAACCTGTACCGGACTGATCCATGCGCTGTCTGAGATAGGATAAATGATACCTGCATCAAGTAACTTCAGCACTTCAGCTCTTACCACTTCTTTCATATTTGGATTCAATCGCCGTTGACCATCAACCTTTGGTTTAAAGTTCTCCTCCATGAGTATTTTATGCATGCAGTATGAAGGACTAATACCCTTTATGTCTGCTATAGACCACCCAATGGCTGTTTTATTGTCCCATAGCACCCGAAGTAATCTTTCCTCTTCTACCTTACTGATAGAATTTGACACGATCACTGGGAGTGTCGAAGACTCACCCAAATAGGCATATCGAAGGTGAGATGGCAACTGCTTGAGTTCTAACTTAGGAGGTTGCTGAATAGATGGTTGTGCTGTTGTTGTTCCAGATCCCAGTTCCTCGAAGTAGCGTTTGCACACATATGGTGGATTAGCTTCCAAAATCCTTGCACATTCCTCGATTTCCAATGAATCAGCATGGATAGATTGAGAATGTGCTATGCAAGCCTCATATGCATCAGTGGGGTGTCGTAGGTGGAAGTTATTTTCGATTACACTGTCAATCACATCAATCTGAAAGCAACTATCTGACTCGGTCGGAAATCTCATTGCCTTGAACACATTAAATGAAATCTGTTCTTCTCCAAGTCTCAAAATAAGCTGACCTTTCTGAACATCAATGATCGCCCCTCCAGTAGCCAAGAAAGGTCGTCCCAATATAAGTGGGACATCTTTATCTTCTTCCATGTCGAGGATGAGAAAATCGACTGGATAAATAAACTTATCCACTTTTATCAACACATCTTCAATAATTCCTCGTGGATAAGTAAGAGATCGGTCTGCCAGCTGGAGAGTCACCGTAGTAGCCTTTGCTTCTCCCAAACCAAGATTCCTGAAAACAGAGAGTGGCATTAAATTAATACTTGCACCTAAATCACATAATGCCTTATCGAAATAACAATTTCCAATGGAACAAGGAACAGTAAAACTCCCTGGATCTTTCAATTTCGGTGGTAGCTTTTTCTGAATCATTGCACTGCTTTCCTCAGTAAGCATCACTGTTTCATGTTCTTCCAGCTTGCGTTTGTTGGAGAGAATGTCTTTGAGAAACTTTGCATAGCTGGGCATCTGGACAAGTGCATCAGCAAATGGAATATTGATGTGAAGTTTCTTGAAGACCTCAAGAAATTTGCTGTATTGCTTATCCAACTTGTGCTTCTTCAACCTTTGAGAGAACGGAATAGGAGGCTCATAAGGATTGACAGGAGCGGTTGTCTTAACCTGTGTTGTATCTGAACTCTTCTTTGCACTCTGTTCTGGTGTGAGTTCAGTCTGCTCCACTAGTTCCTCATCCGAAGTAGGTACTGATTCCTCATTAGTAACCGGCTTTTTGATATGAATCTCCGGTAATTGTACTCCACTTCTGGTTGTTATCGCCTTTGCATGTTCCCTTGGATTGACTTCTGTATTGCTAGGTAGAGTTCCTGGTGCCCTGTTTGTCATAGCAAGTGCCATCTGTCCCATTTGAATCTCCAAATTTTTAATTGCAGAATTTTGTTCTTGGAGAGTGGCTTCTGTCTTTTTCATGAATTGATTGTTGGATTCCATGTACTGCTGAGTTGTTTCTACGAATTTTCCAAACATTTCTTCCAACTGTGGCTTCTTCTCCTGCTGCTGATATTGACCCTGTGGTCTGTGCTGGTTCTGGTTCTGATTTTGATTTTGATTCTGATTACTCCACGAGAAATTTTGATGCTTTCTCCACCCCGGATTATATGTCTCAGAATTCGGGTTGTTCTGCTGGCGTTGACCCCATTGCACATAATCCACATGCTCTACCTCTTGTGTGAGAATTGGACAGTTTGAAGTAGTGTGATCAGCTCCACACTCCCCACAACTTGATTTCTTTACAGCGGCTGCATTGGCGGTCTGCGACATGCTATCAACCTTATGGAATAGTGAATCAATTTTCGCCGACAAAGCTGAAATAGTATCCACCTCGAATACACCCGGTGCCTTTTTCTGAACTGCTCGTTCTGAGGACCACATGGCTGAAGTTGTAGCCACAGTCTCAAATAATTTCAGTGCATCATCAACTGTCCTAGTAGACACCGACCCATTAAATGAAGAATCTATGTTACTTTTGAAAGACGGAAGCAGTCCCGCGTAAAAGTATTGGACCTGGAGTCCCTTGCTGATACCGTGATGTGGACACTTCCGAAGCATGTTCTTGAACCTGTTCCAAGCTTCATCAAATGATTCATACTCCCCTTGACGGAAAACAGAGATATCATGCTTTAGTTTTGCAATCTTGGCTGGCGGAAAGAACTTGGTACAGAACTTTTGAGCAAGATCATTCCAAGTTGTGATACTAGCAATCGGTTGAGAATCCAGCCATTCAAGTGCTTTGTCACGCAATGTGTGTGGAAATAGCCTCAAACGGATGGCGTCATCTGAGATACCCTGATATTTGAAGTGTTGGCACATCTCCAAGAATCTAGAGACGTGTGTATGCGGGTTTTCCTCAGCTCTCCCATAAAACTGATGCCCATTCTGAAATAAGTGTATGATGTTGGTTTTCAGTTGGAAGTTTTGTTGCCCAAATGGTGGGTATACGATGCTAGACTGGCTCTGAATGATCTGGGGAATCATGAAATCCCCTACAAGCATGTTTCCTTCGTCCATAGCTTCCTCCTCGTTAGCCGGAATTACTGGATTATGTCGTTCGTTAGCCATTTGCTGTTGTTGTGCTATTCTAGCTTCTCTTTGCAATTGGTGAAAAGTACGCTCGATTTCTGGATCAGCTGGAATCAATTCCCTTCCAGTCGATCTTAGCATGCAAATCTGAAATAGCCAAAATTGCCCAAAAATTAGCAAAAGTCGAAATAACGAAGTTTAACAAGTTATCTAACTAAATTAGAATAAAATACGTTCGATTTAAAACCACCGCAAGTGTACGGTTCATTACAAGTAATAAAGTGGACTTTAAGAGTCCGGATTGTCGATCCCACAGAGATTGAGTAGTTTAATATTGATTATTTCGACCTTACCCGAAACTAGATGAATTTTTGATGAGTTTTGCTAACCCAACTAAATTATGAAAACTATTATGAATGAATTTGATAAACTAAATGCAAATTATCCTAGAATGCAATATGAGAGATTGAATGCAAATTGATTTACTTAAGATGATAAAAACATACTAGGATCACAAATCCCCATGCAACAATCCATTTAAATCCTAGTTTTACACTTTGACAACACGATTAAATATTGAAGAATCAATGTTCCTATTAAATTTAACAATCTCTTTCGAGTAATGTTAAACCTATTCTATCATGCGATCCGACTATATTTCTATGACGAATACAAACATAAAAGAACGCATTAACTTTTATGAACACTCAAAGATTCACATAGAGCATAGCGGTATATTTCTATCCCCTATCGGACCCTATGACAATTTATACTACGTCGAATCTATTTCCCTTCTTTCGAATGCATAAAATAGACCACCACATTCATACAATTAATGTGCGCACAAAAATCATATGGAATAAATACGTATAAATCGTTCAAACATCCAAAAACGTGTTTTAATGTCAAAAGTATAAAACTAAAGATTAAAATATCATGTTACAAGGTTCATCGATCTCTTAGTACAAGAAAAACTAGCCTAGCATGTTAAAGAAAGAAAAACAAAAGAATAAGTGAAGAAACGCCATCACCCGAATAAATATTCGATTAATTCCTTGAAGTGCTTGATGAATCTTCGCGTTATTCCCCAAGTTCTTGCTCTCCAATGTCAAAATTAATCTCTAAAAGTGCGTAGCCCCATTTTCTGGTCGAGTTTAGGGTTTTAAAGTCGTCCCAAATTAATTTCCATAAGAGTTCTACTTAAAAACGGAAACCAGAATTTTCTGTGTCGAAAATAACCATGCGACCGCATGGTTCATAGGCCGCAACTCGAGCAAGTTCTGGGGAAGCCATGCGACCGCATGGCTCATTGCACCATGCGGCTGCATGGTACAATCATCTTCAAATTTTGCCGTTTTGGTCCCCGAACTCCTTTCTTCCTCATTTTGACTTCTTTTCTTCAATCTCTTTCCTCTAATCACTCATTGACTTCGTTAATCTCGTATTTAGTTCTTTTTCGTCCTTGATTTGGATTTCGAGTCAACTTTTGAATAATTGCATCTTAGTCCCTGAACTTTGATTTTCTTCCATTTCAGTCCTTTATTGCTCATTTTTACTCACTTATCGTTGTTTCCATCGATATAGTCCTGCAAACACAATTTACATAGAATTAAGCCATATTTCGACATAATAGCAATCAATTGTCCATGTTTTGTGACCTAAATAAGTGCGCAAAACGCACTTATCATCACGCAAGAGTTGTTAAGAAACATGAATGGCCAGGGAGGGTACCCAGTTCTTTCCTAGGCAACTAAGGAAATGCATTTCACGACCCCTTATAAGGAAATTACTACCGTGGTGAAGATGAGGTTCAAAGCCAAATGGCTGGATATCAACAATACATTAGGGAAGAACCACCTCAGGAAAGGAAAGTTGGGGTGGACACATCCTCCAACTACGTTACTAACCAACCCAGAGAGGTCTCATTTAATTTTCCTCCAAACTATGATCCGAAAGACATGCCTCGAAAGTTTGTGCGCATTTTTTACAGGCTAAGCCCCGGGTAGCCTATAAACTCAACCTTCCTCTATACGTAGAAATAGGCAGCAAAAACCACTTCAGTATGAAAGACAGAGCGAACCAGTTGATAATGGCATGCCTCCAAATCCTCCACCTAGAAGTAGGTGAGAAAGGAGAGCAGAATAGGCAAAGAATCGAGCAGGACCATCTCAACCGCCTCGAGAAACACAGGTCAGAGAAGATGAAAATTCTAACGAGGCCACAAAGGTCCTTTGATCGTAACAATGATGATGACAATCTCTCTTTCTCACAAGGGATTAGGAATGCTCATATCGTAAATCACTTCACGCTCCCTAAAATCTCCAAGTATGACGGAAGAAGTGATCCTGCAAAGCATCTCAATAGCTTCAAAATGCATATGAAACTGAGAAGAGCTACCCCCACCATGAAGTGCAGAGCTTTCCACATGACCTTGGGTGGAACGCTTGAAGTATGGTACACGAGGCTTTCAGAGGAAAGTATTCGAAATTGTCCAAATTTTAAGAAGGCTTTTCTTAAACACTTCGCTACGAGTAAAGAAGACAAATGACCAATACAATGCCTCTAGGACGTGAGGCAGCAATAAGGGAAGTCATTAAAAATTTTCTTGTCACGTCTTACTAATGAGATGACCTACTGTATGCAAGTTACAGATAGAGATAGAGAGACACTAACGACCTTAAGGGGAGAATTAGATATGAACTCCCTCTTTTTGGAGAGACGTGCAAAACAAAGACCCTACTAGTTATGATGCTTTACTGGAAATGATAAGGCTAAGATCATCAATGAAGAATCATCGAAATAGGGCAAATCTCGGACTCCTACCTTCATAAATGCAAAGATGAAGATGTCACACCTTCCATTTGATGGACCATCAGGCAGGAATTTAACCTCTCTCAATCTAGGGTAAGCCTTGGCTACGGTAACATTGAACGCAATACATACTTTCGCTTTCGAGGAAGTAAACCCCAATTTGGAAATATACTAAGGCAAACCCTACCAACAATTCTCCTACACGGGGAGAGGTATGGGATGATGTACTAAACTTGGAAATTAGGATGAAGCACCCCTCTACTACATATACCATCATTCCTACAGCCACAATATTGCTGGTTGTAGAGATAGTGGAAAGCACCCTAATAATCAAAGAAGGAATAGTCGTCTTCAAAGAGATGAGCTTCCTAGAAAAGGTGGACAACCTAGGAACAATGAGGCGAGGCATCCTAAAAGAGACGTTGCCTTGCGAAGGTGAGATAATGATGGGAAAATACCTTTAGACGATCGAAGATAAAGAAGGAGCCCTCCAGCCAACGTTGGTCGAGAGCTCATCCGAGAAATTGACACCATTTTTGGAGGCCTATATGTTGGGGAAGAATCCAGAAACGCTCAAAGAAACTACGTAAGGGAAGCCAAAGACCCCCCAATGACGAGCTTCGTAGTTAGTCGCAGTCGGCTCTCCACTGAAAGAAGGATCCACCTATCACATTCACCCAAGATAATGCTGTAGGAATACATTATCCGTATTGTGCATTGTTCTAAAATCCGCGAAAATGCGCCGCCTAGACGCGACGTGCGATGAAAACGAGTCGAATTAGTGATATGCGCGTGAAAATGTATTTTGTTCTAAAAGGCGCCACCTAGGTGCGAAAATGCGCCGCCTAGGCTCGAGATGGTGCGCCTAGGCGGCGCCTTTTAGAACACTTCTTTTTTTCCGACCAATTTTTTTTGGTAGTAAACGTGTAAGTATATTTTTATATAAAAAAAATTGTTTTTTTAATATAAAAATTATTTATTAAACTTAAAATAACATTAAAAGTACGAAACGCATTATGACGTCTATTCTCCGTGTTGACACGCTTAAACTTGTGATTCTTAATTCTTGAGCTCGACGCATCGCAACGCATTACGCCTTTTAGAACACTGGTATTGTGACACCTTGGTAGTAAGAGTTGTCGTGGCCCGAAACTGTCTTAAAAGAATGTTAGTAGATAATAGAAGCTCAGTTAATATTATATTTGGAGCCACATTTGACAAAATGAAAGTTGATCATGAGTTAACAACAATGAATTCTCCCTTATACGGGTTCACTGGTGATAGCATTGTCCCGAGAGAAAAAATCACTCTAGCAATAGAGATAGGGATGGCGCCATTCACGGTTCACCATTTTATGGAGTTTTGGTGGTAGACAATTGTTCTGCTTACCACGGAATGCTTGGGAGACCCTCCTTGAAGGAATCGTAGATCGTTATATCCATCCACCACCTGTGCATGAAATTCCAAATAAAGAATGGTATTGCCAATGTCAGTGGTGATCAGAAAAGTGCTAGGGAATACTATAATAACTCTTTAAGAAAGGCCGAACCAAGGGACGTTAATGTCATTCTAATGGACATTAACGAAGATGACGACCATGAGCAAGGGCAAAACCCTGAACAAAAGAATGACAGACACCTCTGAAGAAGAAGCTGTTTTTGAAGTACAAACCGTTTTAGAATAACGGAGAACTACTGAAGAAGTGATTGGCCTTTATGAATTGAACCCCCACATAATTGATTGCTAATCATAGACAACTCCGATTAAAGAATTGGAGAGTTTTACAGTGGATGCCCGGGCTCCCTCTAAATTCTTCCAGGTCGAAAGAAACCTGCCAACAAATACCAAGGAAAAGTTGAAACATTTCCTGTGAGACAATTTGGATGTCTTTGCGTGGAAACATGAGGACATGGTTAGTATTGATCTAAAGGTCAATTGTCATTACCTGAAAATTGATCCAAATGCTACTCCTCACGGGCAAAAGAGAAAGTATTTAAGCCAGAAAGATATGAAGCCTTGAAAGATGAGGTAAATAAGTTGATTAACAACCACTTCATTCAAAAATCGACTTAACCAAAGTGGGTGTCAAACCCTGTCTTAGTAAAGAAGCATAATGGGAAATTGAGGATATGTGTTGATTTTTTCAATTTTAACAAGCCTTCCTTAAGGACAATTTTCCACTTCCACGATAGATCAACTCATTGATTCTACTGCTGGGCACGAACTGTTGAACTTCATAGACAATTATTCAGGCTACAATTAGATCACAATGTACCCTGTAGATGAGGAGCGTACATCCTTCATAACAGACATAATGCTCTATTGCTACAAAGTCATGCCCTCTGGGCTGATGAATGCATGAGCTACATACAAAGGCTCGTCAATAAAATATTTACAGACCTCATTGGAAAGACCATGGAAGCATATTTGGATGACATGCTGGTAAAATGTTTGAAAACAGATGACCACGTTAAGCACCTCGATGAAGCCTTCCAAATACTTCGGAGGTATAGGATGAGGCTTACCCTGAGAAGATCAAAGCCTTTATTGAAATGAGGTCACCACAGAAGATCAAGAAGGTACAAAGCTAACTAGGCATATAGTAGCTTTTAGTCGCTTCATCTCAAAGGCAATAGATAAATGTCCTCCATTCTTTAAAGTTTTGAAATGAGGAATCAAGTTCCGGTGGATAGAGAAATGCGAAGTGGACTTACAAACGTTGAAGAAAAACTTGGGACAGGCGTCCCTCTTCTCAAAGCCCAAAGTTGAAGAGTCTCTGTAACTATACCTGTCAGTAACCACCGAGGCTATTAGTTCGGTGTTTGTAAGGGACAAAGAGGGTTACCAACTGCATACCTATTACGTAAGTAAAGCGATCATTACTATTGAAACCCGCTATCCGGACATGGAGAAGATGACTCTTTCTCTCAAAACGACTTTTCGAAAATTAAGGTCATACTTCCAGGTACATACCATACAAGTGCTACCCAATTACCCTCTCAAACAAGTGTTGCCGAAGCCCGATGCTCCAGGAAGGTTACTTAAGTGGGTCGTGGAGCTTAGTGAATTCGATATTGTCTTCAAAATAAGGACAGCTATGAAAGGACAAGCCTTAGCATATTTTGTGGCCGAGTTCAGTCATGTTCCGTAAATGGAACTTGCTAAATCTCCTACATGGAGCCTGTTTGTTGATGGCTTCTCGGGAGACACTAGACCAGGAGCGGAAGCAGTCCTTGTTAGTCCAGAAGGACATAAGCTCAACTGTGTAGTGAGGTTCGACTTCAAGGTCACCAATAACGCAACAGAATACGAGGACCTCCTAGCTGGCCTTAAATTAGCCAATGAGATTAAAGTAAAAAATTTGGTCATTAACAGCGATTCCCAGTCAGGGGTTAGCCAGGTTAATAGCAAATTACAGCCAAAGACAAGAGCATGGCCGCCTATTTAAAATTGGTCATGGAGTTCATTCCAGCATTTGAAAGATTTGAGTTGACGCAAATCCCACTCTTGAAAAATGCTCACGTTGACACTCTTTCAAAATTGGCAAGCAACAAAGTGATGAAAACCACGTAGCAATGGTTGCTATGAAACCCACAAAAGATTGACAACGGATCCCAAGAATCCCAACAAGTCAAGGTTTTGGATTTAATCCAAAAACTATGAGCCAAGCAACCAATAAAATAGAGTTTATCGACCTCTTGATTACACAATTTATGAATCTCATCGAGGATTTTTGAACGCCACAAGATGTCAATCTTGATAATTATGATTTGTTCAACTAAGAACAAGGATTTGGCGTCAACTGCCTCAAGAATAATCTCTCAAATTAATTCATATCAAAAGTCCCTTATGATATAGAATATAAATCCTATTTATACTAACCCTGGGAGTATAATAAAAAATAGAATTAAAGTCCTAAAATATGAAAAGTTACCAAAAGTGAAGAATTCTAGCAAAAATAAAACTCTCGCGAAAAAGGAAATAAATTGTCTCGAAAATTGCCTTCCTTCAACAATCAACAAGTTCTTGATAATTTCTATCCCCCTATTGGATCACATTATCCCCTTTCTCTTCAATGGATTCAACCTCGAATTCATGCCCAAGTTATAGCATTTACTTCCAATCATGTCAAGAACGTGAAATGGTCAATCTTCTCTAGGATGCAGTTTGGACCTCTTTTGAATTTGTACCCGCCTCTTTCATATGTACACCCAATAACCATCACATAGATCAAAGTTTACTCGTCCCAATGGCTTCCTTTCACAAGTTTGAGATGCTCCAAGAACTATCCCCATCGGTGAGTATTCGTGTTTCCTCCATGTCTTACCCTGCCTAGGTACTTGTAGCAATAACACTTCAAATGGATTCATGTATCCCATCATATCACCTTGGTATTTCAATCCACTGCATATGAATTCTTTCCATGGCAACTCATTTACCTCTTCATGGATCACAAAGTCAACCTCCGGTAATAAAGAAATTTCCAAATTGAGATAGGGCTGGTTAGTTTCATCCACAAGTTGATGCTCAATACCCGGATTGAGTGGTATTCCAATAGACTTGCTTTCATGGACGCCAATAGGTTTGCCGTCATGGACCAGGTCTTCAAAATCCCGTAAGACAGAAGTAGTAAAACTAGGAAGGGGACTATTAGTTCTTATTAAAGCCCTATCAATTTCATTCTATTTTTCATATAAGACCACTTTTGATTTTTCTTCCCTCTCTGAAGACTCACATTATTTTTCCTTTTGTGGCTTCTCTTTTCTTTTAGCCACCTCTCCATTCTCATTTTCATTTTCTATTTATTTTCTTTCCTGTGGCTCTACTTTTTTTTTTATCATACTTAGTCACCTCACTATTTTCTCTCTTTCCTCCATTGTTCTTTGGTATGCTACTAATACTTCACAATAGGTGTTTTATCCCCTATTGAATTCTCAACTCCATCACACCTTCTAGGATTCTCTTGAAACCCTCTTTTACACCTATCTCTCCTATATCCATAATAATGAGTAGGTGCATATCATTTTCTCATGATAGCCCTCAACTCATCCCAAGTTTCAATAGGCCTCTCATAATTTCTCCGCCTAGATGTTGTCAACCGATCTCACCAAGTTAGAGCATAATCTATAACTTCAGTCACAACTAACTTTACCTTTCTCTCCTCAGAGTAATTATGGCAATCAAATATGAGCTCTACATTTTCTTTCACACCAAGTATGCCTCCAGATCACTCCTCCCTTTGAATAAAGGAATTGTCATCTTGCTATTGCATATTCTTCTATCAATACCTTCTTCACCAAGATTTCTACCATGTCTTCTTGCATTGGGTGCTTCTACATGTTAGCCCCTATGAAGATTAGTAATCGTTGTGTCCAATCGGTCAAACCACCATAACATCTCATTCGACATCCTAAATTCTGCAATATTTTCTGGCTCACTTTTATCCTTTCATGTATAACTCAATTTCTTGTTGAATTCAAATTGGATATGAGTGAGATTTGTAATCAAGAAGACTCTAGGAAGAAGAAAATGATTGGATGAAATTTGGAATGTGAATTCTTGTAATTCAAGAAAGTGGTTCTTGAATTTTTTTTTTTTTTTTTTTTTTTTGGACCAGACAGAAATAAAATTAACTCAAAACCAAATTGTAGTATGCTAGTAATTTCCCAAATAAATCAAAATAATAATTTGTTTCTTCTCTCGGGCGTGAACAGTAACATTTTTTTAAAAACTCGAAAATCGACTACGATACCAGCAAAACAAACGGAAGTTTATTTGGATGTTAGATTAGCCCAAAAACAAATTTTGAAATTTTGACGGAAGAATTTTGGATCAAAGACTCAATTTACGAAAAACTGGATAGAAAATGAAAAACGAAGACTCAACAAAAAATAAAAAGGGATATAACCTTGATTTTGGAGCCTAAGTTTTGATACCAACTGATGAGAACCATGTAGCAACGGTGGCTATGAAATCCACAAAAGATTGACAACAGTCCCAAGAGTGCCAACAAGTCAGGGTTTTGGATTTAATCTAAAACTACGAACCAAACAACCAATAAAATAGAGTTTATTGACCTCTTAATTATACAATTTATGAATCTTACCGGGATTTGTGAACGCCACATGCAGAAGCCAAATTTTTTATAATGAAAGTAGGCTCATAATTTCTATGAAGAGCTTAGACCCAGCCCACATAAGGAAAGGAAGATCAATACTAGTCTAATATGTCTTAAATAAATTTACAAAGTCATGAAGATTCAATGTGCAACTCAAGCTTATTTTTAAAAGTGATTCGATGATGTTGGACAGAGTTTAATGTCTTTCTAGGGTCAAGGTCAACACTTTTATGATTAAAAAACTTCCTTATTTGACATATACCGTATATGGTCTTACCGAATCATGGCACATATCGTATTTAAAGAAAGCATATCGGATTTCTGCAAAGTCCAGTCGACCGAAATTGAAGTACGGTCGACCGAAACCCTTTTACCGTATATCAGCATACCGTATATTGGCATATCGTATTTCGCGTAATTTCGGTTGATCAAACCAACTTTCGATCGACCAAATGATTGACCGAAACTCCACTTTCAGTTGATCGTAGATCAGCCGAAAGCTCCTGCATCTACCGATTTAAGGATCCTGTAGAGGTTTGGTCGACCAAAGATACGATCCGGTCGACCGAAGTTGCTAGAAAATGAAAAAAATCACTTTTTTTTCTAGAGTTTAGACATTTATTTTCTTCAATTATTTTATTAAATGTCCAAGGAGTGACTACCCACGTTTTGGAGAGTAAAACCCCACCAATTGATGCATTTAACCTCCTAAATTACTCACACACACATAACTCCAAGGAAATGAAAAGACCTAACCTTTAAGAGTGCATTTAGTGACACCTACCAACATTTTCCTATATAAAAGGGATCCATTTCGTGATTCCTCTACATTTTTTACACAAGAAGAGCTTTCAAAAGAGAGAAGAAAGATAGAAAGTGAGGGAGAAACAAATTTTTTTTTTTAAGCCCGGGTGCCGTTAGGAAGACAAAGTCCAACATCCAGCTTCATCAAAATTTCAAAGCATCAAACGAAGGTAGGTAGAGGTACAAAGTGTTTTATTTCGTTTTCAGTTATAGTTTTTTGTCAAAAGAATGAATGCAAACGGTACCTCCAGGTACGGTGTTTCGACACCTCTATAGTTAGATGTTTAAATGAAATGGTACCTCCGGGTACGGTGTTTAGGCACCCCTATGGTGAATGATCATTCTTCGGTTTACTACATTATGTTAATTCATAATGCTACAGTTATTGGATTTTGCCAAAAATCCTTCTACGCGACGGTATGAATCACAGTTTGGAAAATTTATAATTTGTTAACGAAATGCGCCGATGACATCTATTGAGTTTCAAACTCATGAGTTTATTCCCTTACTATAGGTTGATATGATTGTACATGGGACGTGGATGACCATAGATGAAGACGCATCGTACTATGAAAAGCCGGTGAATTTACATATTTAGCAAATCATGTTTTAAATAAATTCCACATGGATGACATGTATGGAACTACTTTATGAATGTTCTTTCTTCCTACGAATAACGCATACATAGAAGTTTTATTTGAATTTGACGTCAATTATGAAACTATAGATATTTTGAAATTGTTACTTATGGTATTGAATCTTTTCTTTAAATAAATTACAGTTTTTTTTTTTAAAATCATGAATTAAACATTTAAGTTTTTCACTAGAATTATAATTATTCATCATGGCAACGGATACAGTTAAGTGATGTTTCGATCTATGCGGGTCGAGGCGTTACACTACAAGATATTAATCTTAATAAGTTCGATTTGTTCAACCAAGAACAAGGATTTGACGGCAATTGTCTCGAGAATAATCTCTCAAATTAATTCATATCAAAAGTCCCTTACAATATAGAATATAAATCTTATTTATACTAACCCTGAGAATATAATAAAAACGAAATTAAAGTCCTAAAATATGAAAAATTACCAAAAGTGAAGAATTCTAGCAAAACTAAAACTCTCGCAAAAAAGGAAATAAATTGTATCAAAAATGCCTTCATTCAACAATCAACAAGTTTTTGATAATTTCTGTCCCCCTTTGGATCACATCACAAAGACTTTGAACTGCTCACTATTTTTCCTATAAAGTGCATTCCCAGACTCTCTAGTTCCAAAGGCGAAAAGGTGATGTGGGTGGAAGATACTCCCCCACAGATTTAACCAATTATCGCATTCCTCAAAGATCAAGTTTTACCTTCTGATAAAGAGGAAGCACAGAAGCTCAGAAGACAATGTTTCTCTTCATCCCGCTCCGATGCATAGGTGGAGAACAAGCCACCTATGTAATCCAATAAATTCATGAAGGGGTATGTGGAAGGAAGACAAGAGGATTGTCTTTAGCACGAAAATTACTAAAGTATGTGTATTATTGGCCCACACTGAAAAAGGATGCACAACAATTTGCAAGGAGGTGTTATAAGTGTCAACGCTTTGCAACAGTTCAAAGACACCCCTTCAGGAGCTAAATGTTGTCTCTAGCCCTTAGCCATTTGCAAAATGGGGGATTGATCATATAGGACCTCTACCTAAAGGAAGGGATAGTGCCAACTTTGCAATTGTCTATATTAATTATTTCACAAAATGGGTCGAAGCCGAATCCCTGGACAAAATTTTTGAAGTTACTTTTAAATTCTTATGGAAAATTATCATATGTCGATTCGGAATTTCCCATTCAATTATCTCAGATAATGGGCGAAAGTTCGACAATAAGAAGGTCAGAAACTTATGTGAAGAGTTAGGAATAAAAAAAAAACTTTCCATCCCCCACATCATCCTTAGTCTAATGGACAGATAGAAGCTGTAAATAAGACTATAAATTACACGCTCAAATGGAAGTTGGAGGCTTCTAAAGGAGCTTGGGTTGATGAGCTACTTCAAGCCTTATGGGCTATCCGAACTACTAGCAAGACAACTACAAGAGAAACTTATTTCTCTATGGTTTACGGGGCTGAGGCTATGTGTCCTGTGGAAGTGGGTCTACCTTTCCCTTGTCACATACATTTTAATAAAATATCAAATGACGAGTTGAGAATGTGTGAACTAGACTTCTTGGAAGAAATGAGAGATGAATCCCAAGCAAAATTGACTATCTGCCAGCGAAAGATGACTAGGTATTACAACTCTAAAGTTAAGAATAAGTCATTTCTCCTTAATGATCTTGTGCTACGAAGGGTGTTCCTATCTTCTAAAGAGTCGGGAGTAGGAACCCTTGGACCCAATTGGGAGGGTTCTTATCTCATCAGGGAAGAAGTTTGGCCAGGGACTTATAAATCAATAGTGTGGATGGAGAGGTACAACCTCATCCATGAAATGCAGAGCATCTACAAAAATACTACTAGTGAAAATGTAAATAAATTTTATATATGACTTTTAAAATCAAATAAAAGTTTCATGTTGAAAATCCCTGCTGCAAAGAAAAATACCTCTCGTTAACTAAAGTTAAGGGAGAAGCCTCTATATAGACGAATTGTTCCTATGTGGAGAAGTGTGGGCACTTCGACGATGAGGTGGATCCTAATATAGATCACATCCTAAATAGTGAAGTTTTTTAAAGAAGCCTAAGCGGTGGATCCTAAAATGGTCCTTAACAAAAGTCAAGAAGGCCTCAGCATGGGCGAACCACTCAACCCCATGATTAGAAAAATAGATAAAAGGCATGAATTGTTAGCACTTGTATAAACGAGGAATACGAACAAGTCCCAAATGACAAAATAATGTGCGACAAGGCAATGAAATCATAAATAAAAATGCAGTAAAGACAGTAAGTAACAAAAATCTTTTTCATTCATTAAGAAAAATATTACAAATGGAAGCTTCAAGGCCATTTACAAAAAGGAGAAATAAAAAATATTACAGGAGTCCTATATGCTAAGTAAGAGGGGGACATGGAGGAATGAAGAGCACTATAGCGTTGGGAGCCACAACTTATGAGGTATCTTCATTTTCAAAAGTCTTGTCCTCAACATCGACCACGTGGCTACCCTCTGCAGGGGGTTGCCATCTCTCTCTCCTATGAATTCAAACCTCAACTCAGAAGTGTTAAAGGTTTGGTAGTTCACCTCAATCCACTCCACCTCGGTATAGGCATACCTTCGCCAGTACTTAGCAAAACTTTGGTATGCCTCCGTTAGGTGGAAGTTAGCAATGTAATGCATTTCAGCTTCACTACCAGCAGATTGAGCTTCACTCCTCGTCATTTCCACTTCCTCAATCAAGCCAAATACTCTTAAGTACAACTTTTCCATCTCACACTTCAATGCCATATTTTCTTTATTCGTCTTCTCCAAGGCCTCAGCAGCCAACTTTTGGTGGGAATAAGAAGTCTCCACTCACTTCGTCAGAGAGGCCACCTAACTTTGAGACAAGTGGACTTCCTTCTTCGAGTTTTAAATTTACGCTAAGGATGAATTGAGCTTCACGGACTCTTCAATTTTCTATTTCTTTAAAGCCTCCACCTCGACTATTGCCTTCTTAGTTACCTTCTCGACCTTATTAGTATGTTCTTTACTTTTGCTTTGAAGGATTTTAAAGAGGGCCTCCGCCTCTATGGATATACCAAATGCCCTACTCGCTTGGCTCACCATGGTGGTGAAGACATCTATAGCGTCGCTGGTCTTGATGAAGGATTGCCAATGATCTGTTCAAAATTTGTGAAAAAGTAGACGTTATAGTTTTGACCTCTGGAGGAAGCATCGACAAAACCTCCGGAGCCAGCTCATCGCTCTATTGAGAAGTGAAGAGTTTAGGGCAAGGAGCTACATCAGACGCGGTGGACCCATTCGAAGTCCTCACCTTCTTTGAAGAATCTTGCCTTGGGTGATCTACAATTGTTGGCCTCTTCTGAGTCCCATTGGCTGTAGCAATAGAAGCTTTTGGAATGAAGCGATGGGCTGGCCATTAATCCACATTCTCCGGTAGCAAAGAACTTTTGTTTCTTTTTGGGGACCTCATCTACCTTATTTTTTCCCTTATCCATAACGGGACGTCGCCCATCTCCTTCACGACTAACAGCCTCTTTGCTGAACCTTTCTACATTGTCCCTCACCTGATTGGCAGCAATAGATGAGAGATTCAACCCCTACCTCGTAACTGTAGATGTGGCAGCTATGATAGTAGCCATATCAAGGGTGGGGTGTCTCCTCTTCTCAAAGTTTTCTACAAAGAAAAGGAAAGTTGAGAACTATGTAAACTAACAAAATGAGAATCTCAACTAAGGAGCAGATCTACCTCTTCAAGCCATTAAGCCAAAATCTTTGAAGAATCGCCTTGAGTTGATCAAACGGTCGAACTCCCTTGAGGATAGGTGACGAAGACAGATATCCTCCACTACGTTCCACTTAACCTCAGATAGCTCGAATCGATCAACTGACCCTGCAAAACATGGAAGAATGTCAAAATCAAACCAAAATCAGCTAAGTTTCCTACCAAGTTCAAAATCCATGAAAAAGAACGCAAACTCATGGGTTTCTGAGTACGGGGCATGAACTATCACATAGAGAACGATGTCACCCTCACACACTTGCCACTTTTCCCTTGACAGGAACCATGTTCCCTTCAACTCTTTGATGGAAGAGAGAAGTTCTATGACGAATAGGAAGTGCGATCCTTGGAGGCCCTTTCTTTAAAACTCTGGGCCGAAAGATGGATTGGAAAATGAGAAGAGGCATGTCTTCACCTAGGGAGGTCTCCTTCCACAAGAAATAGGTTCCCACTAACTTGGCCTAAGCATTGGGGATGAACTAGGTATGACCCAACCCGTACAACCTCAAAGAGACTCTAAAAATGGATGAAGGGACAGGCGAAGCCCTGCTTTCAAAATGAACTCACTGATTGCGACGTAGTCCTACCTAGGAGAACATGCTCGCTCATTAGGAGAGAGAGTTAGGAGCTTTATATCGTAAGTGATACAATATTTTTCTCTCAAGTTGACCAGAAGGGATACATTTACATTAGATGGAATGTTGGCAGCCCTTCAAACCACTTCCTCACCTACCCCACTTTTCCTTGGAGGTAAAGCACTTTGCCTAGCCCTAATGGCTAGAATAAGGTCGACTGTGCTTGTTAAGGTAATCCCCATCTCAGATGCTATTTGGCTAATGTCTGAACCCCCTCCCCCAAAAAGCGAAGAAGTAATTACAGCAAAAAGCACAAAAGTTTCAAATACTTAAGAGATTAAACAAAAAGACATTGGACAAAAGTGATTGAAAATCTTGAGAAACAAAGGTTGAAAGAAAGGTTGAAGAAAGCATGATGAACAAAAAGAAATTTCGAATTCTATGATTAGCCTTGTATCTGAAACTCCCAATGGCAGCCATGTTGAGACCACGTGGAGGTATTACATGCAGACATCTGACAGTCAACAAGGTCAGAAGTAAACAGATGGAATAGTTTCCCTCTGACCGAAGCACTATCTTCATCTGAAGTTCTTTTGCCGAAGAACTTTCCCTTCTGTTGGAACTTTTTCACACCGGAAGCTCTCTTAAAGTTGAAGCGTGTGTTGCATTAATGAATGTAAAAAATGTTAGCATAGGATATAGGGCGGTTGACCCTTTGTTAATATAGCCCTTGTTTGGCCCCCTATCATATCATATCTTTTTTTCTTTCTCCTACTTTCAATCACAACATCTTCCATAAAATAATACTACACGTAAATCAAAAAAATTTCCTTCTTTTTCAACCACACACTCCCTTGAAAATACTATTCCAAATACTATATCTTGAAAAAAAAGGGCCAAACACAAGCATAATTAATGAACGGCAGATAGTGATTTGAGTTATCGGTTACTGAGATGAGACCATGTAGTTCTGATCCAATGAGGACCATGTTACATTTACTCTATAAATAGCAGCTCTTGTAATATGTAAAGGAATTGATAAAAATATAACAAGCTTCTAATACTTGACATCATATTCAACTTTCTCTCTTACTTTGTATTAATCTGCTCAAGTTTAGATTAATCCTATATTGGTGGAAGTGTACACGATTGTTTGTTTGCTTAATCAGTTTTGATCTTAGTCGGCATTCGAATATTTTTACCTCGCATTGTAGAGCATCTCCCACGTCCACTATCGTCGTGCAACCTCGACTGTATCCTCAATCCAAACATGCCGAAATTTATTTGTGTGGACATGAGCAGGCCCAACATCTGTTGTTTACGTGGCCATTGCAGAAAATGGGGTCAACAAATGGAATGTGCGTCGGAAGAGAAATAATGGAAATTTTGAGTGATAGAAGACAGATATAGGGTTTGTGTGCGAGAAGAATGAAAGGAAAATGCCAAACAGAAGACAAAGGTTCGTAAGAAGAATGAAAGAGAAATTGCTAATTGGAAGACAACGAGTTGCTTGTGAAATAAAAAATGAAGTCAAACTTGTGGCAGAGAAAAAATAAAATACTTCTCACTTGCAACCTTTTCACACACAAACATAAAATGCAAAAAAAGGCCAAATGGTAGGAAAACAACATCGTTTTTTGGATAAAGGGGAAAAAATTTACTGGCAACCAATAACTAGCACAACTCCATAGAAACGGTGCCAAAACAACTGCTTCTTTTATTTTAGTTAGGATATTACACAATTTTTTTAAACTTTAGTATATAGCCCTGTTTGGTAGGGATTAAAAATAGATTTTTAGGACATTTTAATAAAAGTTCATGAAATGTGTTGTTGAAAAGTTGTGGATCCTTTGAAATATATGGTTAAAATTAATTGTTGACTATAACTTAAATTAAAATCTTAATTTTAATTTATACAAATAGATTTTTAGGACATTTTAATAAAAGTTCATGAAATGTGTTGTTGAAAAGTTGTGGATCCTTTGAAGTATATGGTTAAAATTAATTGTTGACTTTTACTTAAATTAAAATCTTAATTTTAATTTATACAAATAGATTTTTAGGGCATTTTAATAAAAGTTCATGAAATGTGTTGTTGAAAAGTTGTGGATCATTTGAAGTATATGGTTAAAATTAATTGTTGACTTTAACTTAAATTAAAATCTTAATTTTAATTTTAATTTATACCAAACAAGGACATAATTTTTTTGCAATATATTTTATATATCTCTACAATTTTTTAATTACATTTATTGAAATGTAGAACCTGAGATGAGCAATTAGTGTTGTCTCTTGATTATTTGAGTATTATGATTTTTAAGAAGGGAATATGATTTTACTTGTAAATTGGATTATTGCGTACGAGTATATTGGTGATATATCATGTAATTTGATATTGTATTATGTTTCAAGGGGTGATAACTTTGATTTATATATAAAATGTTTAACTCTTTACTTTTGGTCATGGCAGTGTTTTATCCTTCATATGTTCATTCGAGCAGTCTAGTATACCAATACCGCAATTTATTGAGTACATTTAATGGCGGCCCAGTGGTGGATTTGGGCCCGAGCTGGCACGAGCCCAAGTCCAAAACAAAAAGTGTTTAATACGTAACTATTGCACTATAAGAATTGATTTTCACAAATAACAATCTCCCTAAATAATTTCATAAATCGAGTATTAAATAAAATTATTTAATATATAAATATAATATTATATACATTAAATCTGGATTAAATATAAAAAAAAATAGTTATCTACTATATTTAAAAGATCTTACTCTCTCAACTCTCTTGAAATCAATCACTTTCTCTCTCTAGAACTCGAGCTCCAAAACTCTCCAAAATTGCTAGAATTTTACCATTCATACTCAATTTCGAGACAAAATTGCTGAACAAAGTCACAATCCCGTCGTCACAAGTCTGATATTCGTTGTTCTGGAGAGTTGAAATTCGCCTGTAAAGTGATTGGATTTTTCTCAAAGCAAAAATATAAAATCTGTGATCTGATTTCGAAGATAAGAAAAGCTTCTCATAAGCTTATGATTTTACATACATTGATGTTTTCGAATTTTTCTCCACATATTTAGAGATTTCTCTTTTCATTTTTTATTTTCAATTTACAGTTTCTCAATCTTTTAGCCTACTGAGACCTTATTTTTCAATTTACAATTTGTAAACTGTTAATGTGACTATCTGTGGCCGTAGGTGTGCATCATTCACATTGATACGTGTTTCTAGTTGCTATCACTAGTTGTGACTACTTTATTAAGTAGATTGTAAACTATCTTTTACATTTTGTGACAATGTATACGTGGAATTGGTTTAATCAGTGACCAATGTCAATGCATTGAAATTGACTCTCTGTGAACCGAATTGTGTTGATTGTATGTGAATATATCTACAGTAAATGTGAATTTCTATGGTCTGTGTTGATCTATATGTGACTTCTTTATCCTAATATGTGACCTATGCTACTGTATGTCAATATATTTACATTAAATGTGAATATGTGGTCTGAACTGATCTAAGTGTGACTTATATTTCCAGTATGTTATATTATTATGTTTAAATAAAACATTATGCATCTATATTAGTTATTTGTGACTAATTGTGACATGGTATCATGGCCTATCTCTATAGTTATGAATGTTCCCGATTCTAATTAATTAAATTTGACATGTTGTTATCTATGTGTGGTAAGGAATGACACTTTTGCACATTTGCCTGCTGTACCAATGTAACGACTTGGACCTCGCGCCCAAGCCATTAGATTATATCATAACATATTGTCCACTTTGGGTGAGCCTGTGCCCATTTACCCCGCACGAATTTCTTCGCATTCCCCAAGATTCAAACTCAAGACTTCCATCATATGGGAGACTTAAAGGGGAATCAAGAGAACAATACATTATAATATGATCTAACGGCTTGGGCACGAGGTCTGAGTCGTTACAACGGAGGTCACACGTCACTTATCCTAGTAAATGATACGTGCAAGTATGATGAATTGGTTGAGCTTTTTATTTCAAAATTGAGACTTAATTATACAGAAGTAGTTGTGACAATAACCTATTCTTTAGATTCTACGTTAACTCCAGTCCGAGTTCTGAGCAATAATAATGTCCTAACATATTTAAGGTTAAAATCTATGGATGGGATTGTATCGAGTTATCCTATTAAGGTTGATGTTATCACTTCAGATTCATTCCAATCAAGATGTTCATTGCAATGCCCAAAGTTGTTGACTACTCTCGTCAAATCATTAGCTAATGTGTCTTTTTTTACAGCAAATAGCTCAAGCTATCTGTGACTTAATTGTGACCGTTGAGGAAGGAAACATTGAAGAAGATGTGACATTGGTATCCCAAGAAGATGCAAGAAAATTAGTGGAAGAAAATGTTTTTCGCCACAAGGAAATACTGAAAATGAGCTTAGCCTTCTATGCCATACAAAACAAGTTTGAATATAAGGTATTGAGATCGAACAAGAAAGAGTGTGTGATAAAGTGTTTACATAATGATTGCAAGTGGATATTTAAATCTTCACATTTGGGAAAAATGAAAAATGTTTAAGATTAAGGAAATGTATAATGATCACACGTGTTCGATGAACATTGTTTTAGGATCTCATCGACAAGCATCTTGCTCAATTGTGTCAAACCGTGTTAGGTACAAATACACCCTTTTCACGTATAGTATACACTCCTAATGATATCTCAAATGACATGTTACATAAATATGGAATATCTGTGAATTACGTGAAGGCATGGAGGTCATGTGAACAAACATTGAAGTTGATTAGAGGTGATCCAACAATATCATTTCAGTTGCTGCCTTCTTATTTATATATGATACAATAGATGAACATGGGAACAATCACAACAATAGGAATAGATCATTTGGACGGATTTAAATATTGCTTTATGGCTTTGGAAACATCAATCACTAGTTGAAAATATTGTAGGCCAGTCATTGTTGTTCATGACACATATTTAAATGGCCACTACGAGGGTACACTTTCACAGCTTGTACACAAGATGCAAACAATATATTTTCATACTAGCTTTTGGGATTGGAGACAATGAGAATGACAATTCATGGACATGGTTTCTTGACATGTTGAAGAGAGCATATGGATAGAGAGACGGATTATGTATAGTATCGAACAGACACAAAGTATAAATAATGCAATTGAATTCATATTTCCAGAGACAATGCATGGGATCAGATCGCAACATTACACATTTATTCAATTATGTTGTTCGATCATAAACAATGGATGCATTTGAATACCAATTATAGTAGTTGGACTCAATGAATGAAGAAATTAAGGGATATCTGGTATGTGACTGTCTATAACTTATCCTGTGACTCCCCGTAACTTGTTCTGTGGTATTATTGAATGTCAGTGAACAATTTAGATGAACTATCCGTGACCAAGATTGCACATGCCAACGAATCGATACTCTACTATGACTTCGAACATAGTTGAATCTGTAAGTGCAATCACAAAGGCGACCAAAAATTACTCCAATGAAGCAATTATTTAGTCATTAAGAAAATGTTCCAATCTTAGTTTTGCAAGAATATGGACAATACAATAGCACTTTCACAAAACTTGCAACCAAATACGAAAAGATGTTCGAGGAAATAAGTCACGATGTGCGAAATCTAAAGGTAATTACAATGTTTAATATGTAGAATTATAGTGGTCACATCTATAACTATAACCCTCTTAAATTCACAATAATATCTGGTTTATTTAATTTCAGGTTTTTCCTGCAAGTCACACTTTGTTTGAAGTGAGGGATGATTCTTCATCTTACATAATTGATGTAACTCAACACACATGCAATTGTAGAATGTTTCAGGTAGATCAACTTTCGCGTCACGCACACTAGTAGTGTTTACAACATTGAAACTTGATGTGTATGATTTATGCTCGAATTATCAAATTATTACACAACGGATGCATATGTGAATACCTACAAAGTGATAGTTATGCATGTAGCTAATAGAGGAGAGTGGATTTTGTTGGAGGACGTAAAGAGTCCAATTGTACTTGTCTCAAATAAAAAAAAGGATGGTCTGGCCGTCTTACTGAGACGAGGAAGAAGTCAACACGTGAGAGGTCACAAATTGTAAAATGTGGAAGATGTGGTGAATCCGATATAAACCAAATCCAGGGAAAATTGAAAGTTAAGAAACTACCAAATCATTTCACATAGCCTATCGTAATTTGTTAAACACAACGATATTCTTTGTAGTTTCACCCCATTTCATTGTTGATTTACCACTTGTGTATTTTTCGATTATAGCTTCAAATTCTTTCATTGTGACATATGGAAAGGTTTTTATTGTCCTGTCTATGAACATATTTAGTTTAGGATTTTTCATGTTTTGACAGGTTCTTTTAGGTAATAGAATCAGTTATATACTTCTACTTTGTTTTTTATGTTTGTGACCTGTGACCATCTGTGACTCTCCGTGTATATTGTGACCTCGTGTGACCGGTTAATTTCAATGAATTAGGAATACAAGTTACATATTTTTAAACAAATCATTATTACCGAATTATTACTGGATGTGACCTGCTGGTGAATTTTTTTGAAGATGGTTTAATTGTTATGTTTAACTACTGACTCACCGTTACCAATTTAGTCATCTGTATTTTGATATTAACAATGGGTTATGTAAAATATTCATTATTCAAACCTACATGATAATTTACAAGTGAGTAGTGTTTGTGACTAATTGTGATTGTTTGTGACCTAGTTGTTTTAACAAGAATAGTGCATATGTCTGAGTGTGACCAATTGTGATCTGTTTGTAATTGGCAAAATCTGTTCAAACACGTACGATATATATTTTGTTTATCAAACATCACACAGTACTACGATGGATATAACAAAAACAATACAATAATTCATTTATAAACTCCATATACAAATATTCATCCATTATACAATTGAGTTAAAAAAAATATCCACTAACAATTTATACCAAAAATAGCAATTAGAAAAACTATCATTAGTTAAGTATATTCTCCAACGTATATCAACATAATCTACCACAAACATCAATTCAATCAACAACTTCGTCATTCATCCAACGTTGTTTTGCTTTTTCCACCCTGCCTTTGTTGTCTATTATTGAAGAATAAGGCTACACGTTTCATCCTAGCTTTCCCAACATCAAATGACATTGGCATCTTAGCAATATCATTGTGTAACAAAAACTATGTATACTTGATCACAAAAACGCCACAATCATGCCTACAATATTTATAGAAGACAATAATAAATAACTACAAAATAAGGATGCAAATTATTATTATTGTAAAATGAAGACAGGCAATCCTACCCATTTTGTTGCTGAGATAAACTAGGTACAATGTTAACAGTCAGCTCCCTAGACTGTTCATCTCCACCATCCACAAACCAACCACTTTCAGCAAATGTGTAAGTATATTCACAATATGTACTACCCCTTCATAAACCATGTTATCTCTGTATATTTTGTTATTAGAATTGAAAATGTACAGGACACGTTTATTAATGTCCAACTTTCCTAGCATCCAATGCCCAATTCATAGACATGATGGGCATAAGAACGTATTCAACCTCACTCCAAGATGTTAAATGTTAAGATTTCACCATTGATGGTTTTGAGAAGTTCCTACTTTTCATTCACGATGCCTGGGTCTTCAACAAAACTAGGGTATAATTTTCGAATTGACATGTCAAAGATACAGTTTGTGGTTGTTGCCTTCATCTTCACACTATCATCTAACTTTGCAAGTTGTCTAATGTAATGAAGTAAGAATCCAAATGCTACAATGAATAAAAAATAACATGCATAAGTTATGTGAAATATTTTCATATGTGAAAAAATGTTTACAATATTGTACTATGATGTTCAATGAAAAATTAAAATCAATCAAAGAAGGCCACCAAGTTTTTTGATGGATAGGGACGATCCCACATACAAATGGCAGACTTATCACATCTTCTCGTTGAATTTAACCATGTATACACAATTAAGCAATCATTATTTAAATTAACAAGAATGTGACTACAGTTATATTATTTTGTGAGTAGAACTGTTAACCTGTGACCTACTTTGTTGTAGTCACCAAATTTAACAACGGGTTACAATAGCAATATTCAGTCACAGTAACACTTATAGTATGTATTAAATGTACCTGTTTTGGGGCTTGTATCCCTTGTCAAACTAATTTCGAAAGGAAATCATTTCTGCACTGTCAACTTCATTTAAATAATTTTGGAAAATAATATTTCTAGTATCAGATTTTGCTCCGGTGGTAGTTTGGCGTACATCAACTGTAATAAATGGAGATTGCAAAATTTTTGATAGCTTATGTGCCATCTTGACAAGCCGTCCAGTAGAAGCCGATGCAGATGTAACTTCCTGAGCCTAAAATATAAAAGGATCGCAAATTAGCATAAGAATAATTAGATGAAAATTATAAATTAGATTTTTAAATATTTATGTCCATCTCGTCTCTTCCTTATCAACTTTAATAGACCGTAGCACGCGTGCAACAATTTCATCGACTTGCTATTGCACTTCTTTCTTTGTAAAAAATGTGCCATCAGCTTTTGTCTGACTTCGTGTAGTGCCAACACCAAGATCAAATGAAGGACTTTTGAAATCTTATTCAGTGGGGATGTTGTGACCCGGATCAGATTCCATGTGACCCTTGCCTTTCTTGTCAGCCATGTCATCAACTTTTTTTCCTGTTTCAGATAGTACAGAATTGCATTCAATAAAAATGGTATGAAATTAAATAAAATGATAAATATTCGTTGGTGTTTAGCTACATACATGTTCATCAAAAGGTCATTTCCTAGACAACATTGTATGAACTTCATCCATAAATGAAGATAAAATGTCAGAAATCGAACAAACAAAAGCTTCCAGAGACGACCTGATGTCGCTCATCCTTCTTTCAAAATTTTTTAAGTGCGAATGACCTCATTCAACTTTATAAAGATGTTTAAATGACGCACATCATCATTAATCTCAGCCAGATGTGACTTCATATATAGAATCTCCTCCTTCAGCCCTTTTATTCTCAACATGAAGCTTGGATATCTCTACATCCATCTTCTTTTTCAATAGGCCACAATCTTGCTGGATTTTATAGTTAGTTGGCTTGTATATCAGTAAGCTTCTTCAATTTGTTAATAAAGAAATAACTTACTTCAATGCATGAACAGTAGGGATGATGGGTAAGCCGAGTATGAGCTGCAGAGCTTGAGCTTGCAGCTCCATTCTTTCCTTTTAGAGGTGGAACCACAGAATCATCATCTGTGACTTCTATATTCACCTTTGGCTGTGGCACATCTTCTACATTTGTCTTTGTCTACGGCACGCCAACATATGAAATTAACACTAATGAAGTGTCCTTGGTGTGAATGGGGATAGACTCCATTTTGCCTACCTGATTTTCAGAGCTCTCAACTCTCTCGTGTGGTTTTTTTGGCTTTAAGTATGAGACATTTGTTGTGAAACACATACAGCACAAACAAAATCAATTTAGATAGTAATACAAATCAGGTCACATTATATCAAACATAAAGTTGCATAAGATATACCTAAAATTCATGTTCACACTGCAGTTCACATTGTAGTGTTTCAGGTCACATTAATATAGAAGGTAATATTATTATAGCAGGTCACATTATAATCTTATAGGTCACATACAGAGAGTCACATGTTTCAATTAATTAAAACTACATGTCATGTCACACTATAGTATTGCATTCACATAACATAAATTCACAAAGTTCAAGTCACATGAAAACTGCATGTCACATTAAAGTAGTACAGGCCACAAACATATTTATTTCATTTCACGATATATCTAAATTTCATTTTTCGAACCTGCCATATAAAGCGCCATAAGCTCAAGATCAGTCGGATCAATATCATTTATCTCATCCTAAAGAATAAAAGATTTAAAAATGTTAAGACATGTCATATCTTAAATATGATTAGTAGGACAATTCATAAGGTATGTAAAACTTACATTTTCACTGGAAAACACCTTCGCATCCAACAATGTCCCAGAAGAGTGTTTGTGGGCACTCCAATTATTATTCAATGATATTTTGTTACCCACACGTGTGGCCACATTCTCCTCAATATCGGGTACACAATCATACAGCCACACTTGAGAAGTAATTAAAAAGCCAGAGAACCTGTAGTGCCTTGCCACACTTGAAAAGTAATTAAAAAGTCAAAAAACTTGTAGTGACTTGTTTCTTTCTCTAAATCTTTCTTCAATGACGATAATGTCAATTCAAAGAGATAATTTTCCCAAGGGAACATATTTAGAGTATCAAAATTATCAGCAAGTGCAAAAATGTAATGGTCCACCGCCGTAGAATATAATGTGGCAAACAAATAATTGTTGATCAGATAAATGATCTCTAATCTAGCCACATCATATTCGAAAGCATCATCATCTAGTGATAGAAATACCCTTTTCACGTCATGGATTGTGATAGTCCTTAATTCATTGAAATTATTTCCTTAATTGGAGAAGGTTTTGCCTCTAACATGAGTCGATCATCAACACCAGCATATCGCAGTCCATTTATGTTAAACTAAATCTCTTGTTTGTTCGGTTGATTGATCGCCCGTAACAAGACTTGATGAATCAGCTGTGACTGAACAATTATCTCCCTACAATGCATGTAATAGGAGAAACATGTATGTTTCAAGTATCCGCTAGTGTGCATCATTGGATTTCATCAAAAAATTCATGATAACATGCTAAATAGAGCTGACTGATATCTTGCTTGGTTTTATAAGATACTTTCATTCCTATACAAATCATAATATAGAACAAATTGCAAAGATTTCAACACATATATAAATACCCCGACACCAAAATATACATACATGACATTTTATAAAGGCCAGAAAACATCATAAACACCCCGCTCCGAACACCATGCCATTTTATACAGGTCACATATTATCCAAAATAAGGCCACAAACATATTATACAGATCACAACAATTGATTATATCACATACATGTCACAAAGTTTAAAAATCAGGTCACAACACATGATTGGTGTCATAGTCAGTCTATCCATACACTACAACACTGAATGGAAAGCAAATGCACAACAAAATTGAAAGCATCATAAAGGTCAGAACACATCATAAACACCCAGACTCCGAACACATCATTTTATACAAGTCACATATTATCCAAAATAGGTCACAAACGCATCATATATGTCACCACAGTTGATCATATTACATAAAGGTTACAAGAGTTGATTATGTCACATGCATATCATAAAGTTTAAAAATTAGGTTACAACACATGATTAATGCCGTAATTAGTCTACACATACACTACAACACTAAATGGAAAGCAAATACACAACAAAACTGAAAGCATAAACATCGATTTCACCTTTTAGAAGATTTTCCACTTGAACACGACATCTTCACCCTCTTTCGGGAGAAGATTCTTTAACCTCCTTCTTCCTTTTACATTTATCTATTTCTTTCCTTTTATCCTCCACACTACGAGTTAAAACCATTTTCAATCTTGTAATTTTTGAAAATAAGGAAAAATAGAGACAATTTTACGGTAAATCTTTGTGCGATAATGACGAGTTTATTGATTAATAGAAGGTTTGTGCGAAATTGAGATTCCTGAATATTGAAGATTGAACAAAAAAATCACCGGTGAATGGTAATGCAAGTTCAAGAAGACGATCATGTCTTCTTGAATGGTAGAGAGAAAGAACGCGTATGGAAGAGAGAGAATGTCGCATGTAAAATGAAAATTCAAAATAGATTTTAATTGGAACCGTTAGCATTTTTTATATAATTTCTATTTGAATTAAATATTTATTAATTCATATTAATAAATTCTAATTACCACCTGATATTTGAAATTCAAATTAATCCACCTTATTTATGATAATTAGTCTGTAATTGTAAGTTTCTAGGTAATTTTCTCAAACAAAATGTGAAACCGTTAGCCCCAGCTCCAATCCAAAACCTAGTTACTAATAAATTTCTCGCTCTATGATCGTTTGATTTCCAACAAATGGACGGGATCGTGAACATGTAATATAGTAGTGTGTAGAATGTTGAACCCACGAGAACTAAGTATTTGATTGAGTTCAAATTAATAACAACCTTAATCGAATAGCAACAAGTTTTGAGTTTTCTATACTAATACCTAAGTTATCAATTAAAATAGAATGCGATTTAATTGGTTTTTCAATTATGTGAAAGTATTGCTAAGATGTCAAATCTCCATTGTTAATTCATTTTTAGCACAACAAGTAATATAGTAGTGTGTAGAGTGCCGACCCATGAGAACTAAATATTTGATTGTGAACAAGTAATATAGTAGTGTGTAGAGTGTCGAACCCACGAGAACTAAGTATTTGATTGAGTTCAAATTAATAACAATATTAATCGAATAGCAACAAGTTTTGAGTTTTCTATACTAATACCTAAGTTATCAATCAAAATAGAAAGTGATTTAACTGGTTTTTCAAATATGTGAAAGTATTACTAAGATGTCAAATCTCCATTGTTAATTCATTTTTAGCACAACAAATTAAGGTGACAATTTGTAATCATTCTTGTTGGTCAATATTTGTAATTTAATTGAAAACTTTTCTCAATAGTTATCAAATACATTTCTCTCACGTGACATTCTTATCTCTCGTTGAAATATACGAACATGATAAATGCATTAAATGATCTATAATACCAATGAAAATCATATAAGCATAGGGTATATTTCTATACTCTATCGAACCTTACGATACTTATTATTTTTAGTTAAAAACCTATTATCTCTCTCGATAACAATAGATTCCAATAAATCATCTAAATTAGTAGCTAATTAATTGAGAAATCGGTGAAAATAATAATAAAAATTTAAGAAAATATATATACTAAACGTCAAAATAATTAATTAATACCAAAAATCTCATAACAAGGGTTCATCACATCCTGACAATGTAAATATCTAGCCAAGCATATTAAAATTACAAGAAATCATTAAAAATTTAATAAACATCACCCGAAAATTAGACAATTGAAGAGAAACGATGGATTCTTGATATCTCTTAAATTTTCCTCCTAATCCTATGGCCAATCTCCTGGTGTGAAGTCCCCTTGATGATCTTCTTGCAATCCCACAATTGAAATCTTTAACAAATATGATTTTTGCTCTCTTTTTCCAATATGATTCTCTTAAAATCTTCAAGTTCTTGAGTTGTTTGTTGCATAAAAGAGGCTCCTCAATGTAATAGGGACGTTCTGGTATTTAAATAGCTTGTATCTAGGTCAAAGATGTCGCCCAAAATTTTGCCAAGTTGAGTTTAAACATATAAGGAAACTTGAGATTCGGTCAAAATCTTGTACTATACGGTTGCATAGTACATTTGGATGCTACCGCATATATCACTTGTTGAACTCCAAAATTTTCTCTGCAGGGTTGAATGCGACCGCAAGCCTTTTGAACTACGCAACTGCATAGTTCAAGTTTTTTCCTCCGTTGGAAAACTTTCAGTATTTTGGTCGTAACTTTTTCTTCCGATATCTGATTGAAGAAATTCAAAGTATATTATAAAACTCAAAGAGCTTCAATTTCCATAGAAATATAATTTTTCCAATTTGGACGTTTACTATGCCAAAAAATGGGTCTAAAAAAAGACTGAAAATTTGGAGCATAACTTTTTCGAATGAAAATTGATATGTGATAATACTTCGACTATAATTCATACCTAACTTCTTTCCTCATCTGATTGATTCTAACACTCTCGAATCTTCATCATAAGTTTCAACACAACTTTTCAGTATTTGCACTTTAGTCTTCAAACTTTGATTTTGCTTCATTTCAGTCATTTTCTCTTGTAAGCTTGTTCATTTATCATTCAATTGTATCCAATTAAAGTCTTGGCATCTTCAATCTTCATTTCATCGCCCATCTCATCTATGGATTATTTGCAACTTGGTCTTCATCTTTTGGATTTTACTCTTTTATGGGTTTTCCTTTTGTTTCTTCCAATTTCTTGCTCAATCGTTGAACTTTACTTGTTTAACATAAAACACAACAATTTAGGATATATTTTATCAAAAGAACTACCAAATATCTCTATTTTAGGCTCAAAATAAGTGTATAAAATATACTTATCACTCTACATTTCTCCTCAATTCTCTGTCTCTCTCGGCTCTTGCTCTCCCCAGTCTTTGTCTCGCTCTCAGATTCTCGGAATATCAAGCGTCATCGTTACCAATCCTCAAATCTCAAGTGTTTGAGTTTGAGATAGGATCAATTTTTGGAAAACTTATTCTCCTTTGTTCCAAGGTAGGGGCCTTATCTCTTTTAACTCTTTTAGATGTTTTTTTCTTCTTCATTATTTTTGCTGCTACCATTTCGTTATTTTTGAAAAATTGTATTAGAAAATTTCATAAGATTTCAACTAGCTTAAAACTTAGAAGTGAAATATGTTTGAGTTTTGTGGTGGAACTTGGGTGTTGTCGTGTTACCGTGTTTGACGAATTTATATTTTGGAAGAACAAGAGAATTGATTTCCATTTGGATCCAACCCTTGATTTCTTTTAGTTTTTGGAGCCCTTTGCAAGAGATCTGTTCTTAAAAATTCTTGACTAGGTTTTGCATGCTATCTACTATTCTTGGGTTTTGAGGCTTTTAAATAGATTCGGTGATTATTCTGATTACATTTGGTCGATTTTAGTAGATGTTCTTGAATTAGTCAGTTCTACTATGGGCTTGGTTGTGTTTTTGTGAGCCATCTATTTTAGTTAGAAGTGGTGTTATAATTTTTTTATAGTTTTGGATTTTGTTGAAAACTTGAGGTTATTCATAGAGAAATTTGTGGGTTTTGATTAATCTGGGAATTCAGTTGAGAAAGAAAGTGGTGCTTTTAAATTTATAGCTATTGTAGATTCTGAGTGTGTTTCTTAGAGAAGTTATAATGCATATTTTTGTTGATTGATAATAGCATATTCCATTTTTCTTTATATGACCTTTTTACAATTCTCATTTCAAGTGTTTATTATGGGTCAAATAACGTGTAAATGCACTTGAGTGCAATATTGGAAAAACTAATGGATTCTATCACTAATGACTTACCATGCTTTTTTTACTTGAACGTTGGGAATGTCTGATACCATTTTTAAAGGTTAGGGATAATTCAATCATTTTTTAAAAAATGGGGACCAAAATGTAAATATTCCATGTAGATACAGCAAAACGTCACTGTAGTCATAGTATTGGGACCAAAATAATTTAATTACTACATGACTTAATAGAGGTATAGTCATAAAAATTCTTATTTTTTAATTAATTATCCACACTGCAAGTGATATAAAGTTACAGTATGCCATTTATTAATATAATTAATTAATAGAGCATGTAAAATTCAAGGTATTACAATTAGAAAAGAAATAGACACAATTTCAAAAATAAAATAAAAAAATTAGTACCTAGTGTTTGTTATATGATTAGGCAAAATTTAGACAAGTTCCGACTAAGCGGTGATCGACCGAAAATTATGGTTCGATCAACCGAACTAGAGTTTCGGTCGATCGAAATAGACTTAAATCCGGTATTAACAGATTAATTACCGTATATGCTGTTGGTACTCCAGAAATCCGGTAAATTGCACAGAAATTCGGTATACGCGAAATTAGGTATGCAATTTAGCAATATAATAACTACGATGAACGCAAATTCAACATACATATATCATGTTTAATACTATATACGTACAGAATGTAAACATGAACGAATAAAAATCGCAGAACGAGTAATAGAACCGAAAACTTTTAACCCCGAGGCCTGTGTTGCACACAGTTTTCTTTAAAACAGATTCGCCCCCTCACCGTTCGTGCTTGAGGTTTACAACGAGCGTCCGTTTCCCAGGATACAACGGTAGAACCAGTAGCTTCCGAGCACCACGGGAACCACTCCGGCGAACTGAACTAGTGCCTGAACTACACCACCACCAAGACCGAAATGCAGGAAAAAAAAAAACTCTATGCAAATGAATTTCTTATTTATTCTAGACTTGAAAGCCTTTGCTTTTTTTTTGTGTGTTGGAATGAGGAAAATGAGCCACTATTTATAGGCTAGGCTACCATCAATGAAAATGACCTTTGGAGTTTCTCATCTTTTTCCTATGTGGGACAAATTCATTTTTCCCACATAAACTCCCTTTTGAGTGGTGCACTTTGAGCCTCAATTTCTCATTCACCCGAGCATCAACTTTGGCAAGTAAGTATATGATTTCGATGTACTCACGGAGGAGAACACAAATCAACTTTCATCTTCCAAATTGAACAACCGGATCCCACTCAAAACTCGTGCCAAAGTCAGGCCATAAACTCAGTTTTTCCAACAATCCCCCACATGAATGAAAATTGGGAGCGACTCATGCATGTGACACATGACGACTTATGAATGTGACACATGACGACTTGGTGATATAGTTCAACAGTTGAAACCTGCATAGGATAGGTAGGTGTTACCCTTTGAACCTTCCCTTGTGAAAGCATATTTACTTTACTGGCTGATCAGTAGACGCGATGTCCGTAAACTGTTCTGCTGTTTATGTAAACGATAATACACTTCACACAGGATTCTTCCTAACACATTTCAGTTCTCATTATTATGTTCGTTTTGGCCATGAACATATGCCTGGTTTTGTGAGAGATCACTAGAATTGCGCCCCACACAATTCCCTTAGAAGCGGCCCCACTTCTCTCTCTCACATATAGGTGATTTCTTATTACAAGTAACCCACATTACTTGGCTCGATTTCCGACGCATAAGAATCATTAAAAGCCAATTGCTTATCCTCCAACTTCACGAGCATCACTGTCGCATCACAGGAATGGACATGAGGTAATATCCCCCACAGTGATTACATCAAGTCTTTACAATTAGGTTGTCCCTTTGAACCTAGATCTTGGGATCTCCAGTCAACTAGGTTGGGTTTTCCTTTGTATTGACTTATCCATTCAAGGGCTTAAGTCCCATTCCTCTCGATGATTTCTCAACTAGCTCTCGATTTAACCCTTTGGTTAGCGGATCCGCAATGTTATCCTTTGACTTTACATAGTCAATAGTGATAACTCCAGTTGAGAGTAGTTGTCTTATGGTATTGTGTCTACGACGTATATGTCTAGACTTACCATTATACATGTTACTCTGTGCCCTTTCAATTGCTGATTGACTATCACAATGTATGCAAATTGCTGGCACAGGTTTTGACCATCTTGGAATATCCTCTAAGAAGTTACGTAACCATTCAGCCTCTTCACCACTTTTATCTAGAGCTATAAACTCAGATTCCATAGTGGATCGTGCTATTACTGTTTGTTTAGAGGATTTCCAAGAAACAGCTGCACCTGCCAATGTGAACACAAATCCACTCGTGGATTTTGAGTCTTTCATATCAGATATCCAATTAGCATCACTATATCCTTCAATGACCGCTGGATATTTGGCATAATGCAATCCATAATTACGAGTCAATCTTAAGTACCTTAGTACTCTTACTATTCCTTTCCAATGATCAGCTCCTGGATTACTCGTATATCTACTTAGTTTACTAACTGTGTAGGCTATGTCTGGTCTTGTACAGCTCATTAAGTACATCAGACTTCCAATGATTCTCGAGTATTCTACTTGAGAAACACTTTCACTTTTATTCTTGGATAGGTGTTGACTCGTATCTATCGGTGTTCTAGCCATGCCAATATCATCATTACTGAACTTTTCCAGAATTTTATCCACATAATGTGACTGGCTTAGAACGAGTCCATCTGATGTTCTTGAAACTTTGATTCCAAGTATAACATCAGCCAAGCCCATATCTTTCATGTCAAATCTTGAATTTAACATATTCTTGGTGGATTTGATCATCTTATCGTTGCTACCAACAATAAGCATATCGTCAACATAAAGACATAAAATGACATAGCTATTTTTCGTGTCTTTGAAGTAAACACATTTATCACACTCATTGATTTTAAACCCACACTCCATCATGACACTATCGAATTTCTCATGCCATTGTTTTGGTGCTTGTTTTAAGCCATATAATGACTTCACCAATTTGCAGACTTTCTTTTCCTGCCCTGGAGATGAAAACCCCTCGAGTTGTTCCATATAGATTTCTTCATCTAAATCTCCATTTAAGAAGGCAGTCTTAACATCCATTTGATGTACTTCAAGATTCCGCAAAGCAGGAATCGCAAGTTTCATTCTAATAGATGTTATTCTTGTTACTGGAGAATATGTATCAAAATAATCAAAGCCTTCCCGTTGTCGGTAACCTTTTATTACTAACCTGGCCTTGTACTTTTCAATAGTTCCATCTGTTTTCATTTTTCGTTTGAAAATCCATTTGTAGCCTAGTGGTTTACTTCCTGGGGGAAGATCCACTAGCTCCCATGTATGATTTTGCAAGATGGAATCTATTTCACTTTTAATGGCCTCTTTCCATTGAGGTCCTTCTGAGGAGTTTACAGCTTCTTGATAGCTTCGAGGTTCACTTTCTAGCATATAGGTCAGAAAATCTGGACCATAAGATTTTTCTGTTCTTTCTCTTTTGCTACGTCTTGGTTCAACCTCAACCCCCTCTTCTAGTTCTTGGTCCTGACTATCTTCAATCATAGTCTCATACGTCCGTTTAGAAGAGCTTGCCTCTTCTTTGGACTTATACGGAAATACATGTTCAAAGAACGAAGCATTTCTCGATTCCATTATCGTGTTTTTGTGTATATCTGAGATTTTCGATTCATACACAAGAAACCGATAAGCACTACTGTTATGAGCATATCCAACAAAGATGCAATCTACAGTTTTCGGGCCTATCTTCACCTTCTTTGGTGTTGGGATAGCCACTTTAGCGAGACACCCCCACACTCATAAGTATTTATAGGAAAACTTTCTTCCTTTCCAAAACTCATACGGAGTCTTTTCCATTTTCTTTCGGGGCACCTTATTTAAAAGGTAATTTGCTGACAACACAGCCTCCCCCCACATGTTCTGAGGTAACCCAGAACTTACTAGCATTGCATTCATCATTTCTTTTAAGGTGCGATTTTTCCTTTCAGCAATGCCATTTTGTTGCGGTGAATAAGGTGCGGTGGTTTCATGTATGATTCCGTGTTGTGCACAGAATTCAGCAAACGGTGCTTCATACTCACCACCTCGATCGCTTCTCAACACCTTAATTTTCTTGCTAAGTTGATTTTCAACTTCCGTCTTATAGAGAATGAATTTCTCTATCGCTTCATCCTTACTTTTTAGCAAGTACACATAGCAATATTTTGTGCTATCGTCGATAAAAGTAATGAAATACTTGTTGCCACCTCTCGTTTGTACAAATTTTAAATCACATAAGTCACTGTGAATTAAATCAAGTGGTTCAGTATTCCGTTCAATTGATTTGAATGACGACCTTGTCAATTTTGCTTCAACACAAGTTTCACACTTATGTTTCGAATCAACATGGAACGCGGGTATGCAATTCAAGTTAACTAGTCTACGTAAAGAATCATAGTTAACATGTCCTAGTCTACCATGCCACACATTGGAAAACTCAAGCAAATAAGCAGAAGAGTTCACTTTATTCATTTTTTGCTTAACAACCATTACATTTAGTTTGAACATGCCATCGGAAACATACCCTTTTCCGACAAACATTCCACTTTTGGACAAAATAACTTTGTCTGACTTAAATACAATACGAAATCCATGCTTATTCAAAAGCGACCCGGACACTAGGTTCTTGCGAATTTCCGGCACATATAGCACGTTGTTAAGAGTCAACTCTTTCCCTGAAGTCATCTTCAGAACCACCTTCCCTTGTCCTTTGATTTCAGAAGTTGCTGAATTTCCCATGAACAACTTCTCTCCATTGTCAATTGCTTCGAAAGCATTAAACATCTCTTTATCAGAGCACACATGCCTTGTAGCACCAGTGTCAATCCACCACTCTTTCGGGTTAGAACCCACCATGTTTACTTCAGAAATGACGGCTGTGAGATTCATCTCCGACACGTCATTTGCCATGTAATCAACCACATTTGCTTCCTTCTTCTTCTTTGGCATTCTGCACTCCGAAGACTTGTGACCTACTTTGTCACAGTTGAAGCATTTTCCTTGAAATTTCTTTTTAGAAATTCCACCTTTTAGTCCTTGCTTGGTCCCTTTGCCACCGGATGACCCAGCCTTACTTTTGTAGGCCTTACTGCTTTGACCATGCTCTACCACATTGGCTTTAGCAACATCAGGACTGAACCACTTCTTCTCCGAACCCTTGTTGTCTTCTTCAATTCGAAGTCTAACAATCAGTTCTTCGACGTTCATTTCCTTTCGTTTGTGCTTTAGATAGTTCTTGAAGTCTTTCCACGCGGGGGGCAATTTCTCAACAATTGCTGCCACTTGGAAAGTTTCACTCACAACCATCCCTTCGGCATGAATTTCGTGAAGAATCACTTGGAGTTCTTGCACTTGACTGATTACTGGTTTGGAATCCACCATCTTATAATCCAAGAATCTGCCGACAATAAACTTTTTTGCCCCGGCATCCTCAGTCTTATATTTTCGGTCCAACGACTCCCACAGCTCCTTAGCAGTTTTCATACTACTATACACGATGTATAGCGAGTCTGCTAAGCTGTTCAATATATAGTTTCGGCACAGAAAGTCTGAATGTTTCCAAGCATCAACCGCACTGATCACTTGAATATCTCCTTCACCCTCATTGAGTATTGGAGCAGTTTCAGTCAAGAATCTCGCAAGATTCAAGGTGGTCAGGTAAAATAACATTTTTTGCTGCCACCTCTTGAAATTCAAGCCATTGAATTTTTCCGGTTTTTCCCCATGGTTAACCGGAACATTAGCCACATGTTGGCTCACAACACGACTTGGCACCTGAGCCACAGTCTGAGCCACAACAGAGCTAGGCCCTGCACCCATAGCTGCACCCATACCCACAGTTTGGGAAACTTGGGACACATCCATGTTGGTTGGTTCGGTTGTCATTTCTGAAATAAAACACACAAAAATTAGTTTCCAAAAAACTAAATATCAACTTGTCTTTAAAAAAAAACAAATCTGTTTTAAGCTTGTTATATGATTAGGCAAAATTTAGACAAGTTCCGACTAAGCGGTGATCGACCGAAAATTATGGTTCGATCAACCGAACTAGAGTTTCGGTCGATCGAAATAGACTTAAATCCGGTATTAACAGATTAATTACCGTATATGCTGTTGGTACTCCAGAAATCCGGTAAATTGCACAGAAATTCGGTATACGCGAAATTAGGTATGCAATTTAGCAATATAATAACTACGATGAACGCAAATTCAACATACATATATCATGCTTAATACTATATACGTACAGAATGTAAACATGAACGAATAAAAATCGCAGAACGAGTAATAGAACCGAAAACTTTTAACCCGAGTCCTGTGTTGCACACAGTTTCCTTAAAACAGATTCGCCCCCTCACCGTTCGTGCTTGAGGTTTACAACGAGCGTCCGTTTCCCAGGATACAACGGTAGAACCAGTAGCTTCCAAGCACCACGGGAACCACTCTGGCGAACTGAACTAGTGCCTGAACTACACCACCACCAAGACCGAAATGCAGGAAAAAAAAAAACTCTATGCAAATGAATTTCTTATTTATTCTAGACTTGAAAGCCTTTGCTTTTTTTTTGTGTGTTGGAATGAGGAAAATGAGCCACTATTTATAGGCTAGGCTACCATCAATGACAATGACCTTTGGAGTTTCTCATATTTTTCCTATGTGGGACAAATTCATTTTTCCCACATAAACTCCCTTTTGAGTGGAGCACTTTGAGCCTCAATTTCTCATTCACCCGAGCATCAACTTTGGCAAGTAAGTATATGATTTCGATGTACTCACGGAGGAGAACACAAATCAACTTTCATCTTCCAAATTGAACAACCGGATCCCACTCAAAACTCGTGCCAAAGTCAGGCCATAAACTCAGTTTTTCCAACAGTGTTGAAATAATGCAAAGTCATCTTAAAAGTCTAAATTTTTTATATTCCTTTTTCACCTTTTTTTTAATACAAATTCTATAAATAGTGTATACAACACAAAACATGCAATCCTTGATCAATTGAAGTGATATATTTCCTTCTCCATCGAGCAAATCAACCATGCCACCTAAAGTTAATACAAAACTCAACCGATTGAAAGTAGTCATCTTAATATGTACAAAATGAAATAATCAAACCCAACTGAAAGCAAAAAAAGATCTTATGAAGTGTTTACAAGACACTCTTGATCTCAAGGTATCACAAGCAGCAATATCTGAGACACTCAAACAATCTAAAGACCTCTTTCAAGAAGATGTATTCTTAAACTCAAATGCAAATGCAAAGCGTTCAAAGATGGTAAAGTAACAAATTAAGGAGTCTATCCTCTATTAATGTTTTGTATGCCATCAAAAGCATTTCAATGAGTGGTGGGTTGATGAAGGAGAAGATATATATTTTTTCTAAGATAACTCTATTATGAAGCTACCTCATTTGAATTTTTAAATTGATGGTTGGAAAAAGTTCAATCAACAACATACAATTCATTATTTCCATTGTTTTAGGGAGAGTGGTTCAATTGATATGGAGAAAATTGAAACTATTTTTCCAATAATAAGAAATTAATTGGACAAAGGGGTTTGGGACTACATTTACAATATGGATGAAACTGGCTTGTTTTATCGCATGCAAGTCGATAACTCTTTTGCAACTAGGCAGTTGGAGGGCTGAAAGAAAAATAAGAGAGGATTGCGAATGCTATTTGTTACAATGGTGATGGCTCTAACAAATTTTTGCTTTGGGTCATCTATAACTTTCTTAATCCAAGACGCTTCCATATCAACTACAAGTATCAAGTAAATTCGAATGCATAGATGTCATCTTTATTTTTTATGGAATGACTTAAGTGGTTTGATAGCCGCTTGGATAGAATTGTCTTGCTTAACATGGATAATTGTATCACACAAGACAAAAAGGAGAATATCTCCCACTTTATCAAACAACTATTTTGTTACTACCACCAAATAGCACTTCCAAAATCTAGTCGTGTGATGGAGGGATCATTAGAAATTTCAAATGTTATTATCAACAAGGCCTTAATCACCTACTTTTGAAATGGAAAGAAGATCGTTTCTTTGACTCAGCAAAGATAAGTGATATTGGAATTTTAATGTGATCCCTTAAACAAATTTGGGAGAGTTTGTTAAATAACCCAGTCAAACAATGTATTTGGATAAATAACATTCTTTCAATGTTTGTTGGTCAAATGGTCTTCATTAGAAAATATAATAAACAAATAATATCAAATATCCAAAACGCCCTCACCATTGGAAAAGACCCTAATACCCCTATCAATGCAATTAAATTCTTCAATTAATTTCCAAAATCACATCGTATGTGTTCTCTCATTATTGTGTTTGCTACCCTAAAATCATGTTATTCATTATATTCTTCATATACTTCGGGTATCATTTGAGCATTTGAACAAGAATTTGAATTCTATATTATCTACATTGAAATCTCTACTATATTTGAAGGAAAAAGCATTTTTAGAAATCTCATATATATTGGTACTTTTATTGTTGAATATAGTATGAAATGATATTTTAATTGATTTTATTTTCGTGTTTGGCGTATTTTGTACTGTCTACAACTATTGGATGATAATGGCGCTCCAACAGTTATCTGTAGGTAGAACGACACTACAACTGTTATCTTCCAAATAAAACAATAGTACAACCATTATCTATTATGTCTATCCGTTATTGATAATACAATGTGGTTATTCTGATAATTTAACTATGATATTTATTTTCATATTACTTTGATATATACATGAGTAAACTATTTAACTTTTTTAATTTTATTTGTAGCTATGAATTCTGTAGAAATAATATGGGTATGGGTATACTATTTTATTGAGTTTAAGAAGACTGAAGAAGACATATGGACTAGAGTTATGTAGGGAATCGTGAATAAAATGTGGATACTCTTTATGTTCCAACTAACATTTCATATATAGCATTTTACAACAAAGTCCAAGAACTAGTTAATGTGGATTCAAGGTCATATGAAATGAGATGATGTCACTTAACCTTGGAACGATTAATTTTGTCATTGTCTTAGAATCGATATAAGTCATAACGGCATACTTACTTTTTTTATAATAAAATATCACTAGTGTCGTTTTGATTATTTTACCTAGAAAAAATAAAAATTATGTTCAAAAATTACATATTATAGATTTAATAGCAACTAATGATAAAATCTACATGTTATCATATACATGTTTACACACGTAATGACACTTGTGCCGTTTCAATGCAGTAACAACATTTGTGCCATTCTGTTGTTTTATGTTGATTAAGTAATGAGCATAACTCACAAATATTGTAAATGGTATGCACATCTTGCAACTTAAATAAGCTCAACTTATTGATTATAGGGACATGAACGGATCTTGACTGCTTATACTCATGTTTATAAATGAAACAGCACAAGTGTCATTTCATTATCAATAACGACCCTTGTGTCTTTTTGTTGATTTCTCCAATATTTTACTTTTTTCAGCACAACGACCTCAAAGATTGGATTCCCTAAATTAAAAAATCATAAAGGTTAATCGTGTGACAAATAACGGTTGAATTGACATCGAGTTGGTGGAATAACAAGTTATTGTATTGATTCATTAGAAAATATAACTAATGAGCACATCTCTCTACTTTTATAAATGTTATGTCGTATTGTAACTGAGATGAGTTCAACTTATCGATTTTTCGGGGGCATGAATAGGTCGTGGCTATTTATACTCATGTTTATGGACAAAAAGGCGTAAGTGTCGTTTAATAGCACTTGTGCCATTATGTTGAATTCTCCAATATTTTGCTTCTTTTCCAACGCAATGAACTCAATTATTGGATCTCATAACTTCAAAAAGTTATAAAGGTTAATCATGTGATAAAGAACAATTGAATTAAAATAGATTATATAATATCGAGTCGGTGAAATCTCAAGTCTTTGTATTGATTCGTTAGAAAATATAACTAATGAACACATCTCTCAACTTTTGTAAACAACATGTCCATATTACAATTGAAATGAATTCAACTTATTGATTTTCGGGGCATGGATGGGTCGTGACTATTTATACTCGTGCTTATACATAGAACGGCACAAGTGTGGTTTAACGGTACTTATGTCGTTTTATTGATTTCTCTAATAATTTGCTTCTTTTCCAAAGCAATGACCCCAAGCATTGAATTCCTTTACTTAAAAAATTCAGAAAGTTGATCATGCGAAAAAACGGTTGAATTGATATCTAGTTGGTGGAATCACAAGTCATTGTACTGATTCATTAAAAAATATAATTAATGAGCACATCTCTCAACTTTTATAAATAATATGTCCATATTATAACTGAAATGAGTGAACTTATCTATTGGGGCATGGATGAGTCGTGGCTATTTATACTCTTGTTTATGGATAGAACGGTATAAGTGTCGTTTAATAGCACTTGTGTTGTTCTGTTGATTTCTCTAATATTTAGCTTCTTTTTCAACGCAACGACCTCTAGTATTGGATCTCATAAATTCAAAAAGTTAGAAAGGTTAATCATGTGATAAAGAACAAATATATGATATCGAGTCGGTGAAATCACAAGTTATTGTATTAATTCATTAGAAAATATAACTAATGAATACATCTCTCAACTTTTGTCGATGACATATTCATATTGCAACTGAAATAAGTTAAAATTATTGGTTTTCGGGGAATGGATAGGTCGTGACTATTATACTCGTGTTTATAAACAGAACGACACACATGTCGTTTAAGGTTATTTGTGTCGTTTTGTTGATTTCTCCAATATTTTACTTTTTTGTCAAAGCAACAACATCAAGCATTGGATCTCATAACTTAAAAAGTCAGAAAGGTTGATCTTGTGACAAAGAACTATTGAATTAACGTGGATTATATGACATCAGATTGATGAAATGATAAGTCATTGTATTAATTCATTGCAAAATATAATTAATGAGCACATCTCTCAACTTTTGTAAACAGTATGTCCATATTGCAACTAGAATGAGTTCAACTTATTGATTTTCGGGAGCATGAATGGATCATGGCTTTTTATACTTGTGTTTATAGTTAGAATGGCATGAGTTCAACTTATTGATTTTCGGGAGCATGAATGGATCGTGGCTTTTTATACTTGTGTTTATAGTTAGAATGGCATAAGTATCATTTTCTTTACAGTAAAGGCACTTGTGCCTTTCTCATGGACAAGTTTGTATTTTGGTAACTTTACTTGTATTGTTCTCTTAGAACTTTTAATCTTAGTAGCGGCATTAATGTTGTTCTCAATGACCTTTTCATTTTGTAAATGACACTGATACCGTTCTTTTAAAACTTTTCATCTCAGTAATAGCATAAGTTTCATTTTCATAGACAAGTATATTTACAAACATAACGACAAGTATATTTACAAACATAACGACAATTATACCGTTCTAATAGACGTTGTCATCTCAGTAACGACATAAGTGTTGTAACGGCGATTATACTATTTTAATAGAAGTTCTCATCTCAATAATGACACAAGTGTCATCCTCATTAACACTTATTTATAAATATAACTAGAGTTATAATGTTCTAATAGATATTCTCATCTTAGTAATGACATTTGTGTTATCCTGTATTTTTTTTTCAACGCAACGACCGTAATGAATAGACTCTGTAATGTATCGAAAACATAAAGGTTGACCACGTGATAAATAATTGTTAAAATAACATAAATTATATGTTATTGAGTTGGTGAAAGCATAAGTTATCCTACTAATTCATGTCGAATAAGTAACGATCATATCTCTCAACTTTTGTGCATGTCATATCCATCTAAAAATGTAAACGATTTCAACGTATTGTTCTCGAAGCACGGATAAGACGTGGCTATTTATATTTGTGTTTATAAACATAACAACACAAGGTCCGTTTTCTTCTCAGCAAAGACACTTATGTCGTTCTATTATTTTCTCTTATATTTTGATTTGTTTTCAACTTAACGACCTCAAGTAATGGACCCCCAACTTATGTAAGATATAAAGGTTGATAATGTGATAAAGAACGATTAAAACGACATAAATTATAATGTACCCTTATAAGTTAGTAACAACAAATGACACTTAATTCGTTCTCCCGGAAGCTTATAAGTCCTATAATGACACTTAATTCGTTCTCATGGACACTTATTAGTCCAATAACGACACTTGCTCCGTTCGCATAGACACTTTTTAGTCCAACAACAGGCACTTGTACCATTCTAATAGAATCTTATAGTTCATGTAATATTACATGTGTCATTTTCATGGACGCTTATAAGTCCAGTCAAGACACTTGTGCCTTTTTTAAGACATGACATCGTAAAGATACACGTCAATATTTAACTAAAGGCAAACATGTACAGCAGAAAAAATTCATCTCTTAGAATAAAGTCATCCTACTGATATGCACATTTTCAAATGTAGCTTATAACTTTTTTGCATTGTCCAAATCATCAAAATTCTAAGATTCTAGTATAAAACTTATATACCCTAAAACAAAATAATTTTGAGGGGTACTGTACAATACTAATCCTAAGCTCTGGTCAACCTAGAACTATATCTCCTACCACTATAATTGTCATTATTTCCACCACTGTCACTATACTAATTAATGCTTCCCCCATTCTAATTATAAGATTTATTTCTTCTAAAATCATGACCAGCAAAATGCGCACCACCAAGCCTATTTTGACCTCCATATGGAGCTCGACTTGCAAAACATATCAATCAATGGGTACCTTCTGATTGGTTTCCTGAATCAAATCAACCGATGATTTTGCTAGTGATGAATTTTTCTTTGTTAAATAAAATGGTAGCTAGTCATATTTTCCTAGCACGACTTATACGTCTAATCCTATGTACATAATCATCAATATCATTGGGGATATCAAAGTATCATGTATTGCATTAAGTAGATCAAGAGGTCGTTTCGCCCTAAAGAAAAACACTAGCTCGTCTTTATCCTACAGGCGCAGGAGAATTTTGACATCTCCTTATATGTGATAACGTAAGCAATATGAGTAATATCAAGACCACGAGCAGCCATATTTGTCACAATCAAAATAAGTGTGTTTTCACTCTTAAACGATCTCAATGCTAGTTCTTTTTTCTGGAACAACACGACAATCAAAGTCAAATCAAGTAATAATCAATATAGGCATAATGAAACCACAATTACACAAATAAAGAATAAAATGATTAAATAAAGTCAAGGTGATACTCAATCTTTCAAGTTGCCTACTTATATACATTATTTAGTAGGTCAAGATCCATCCTATAAATAAGGATATTGTATTAAAAATAGCAAAACATAATCGTTGTTTGTTTCCCATTTTTTAAAACTCATTTTCAACCACACATTTCATGGGATTCACAATATTTAATTTTTCAACCACCAATTTCATTAACTTTTATCAAAATCTACTAAAAATATGATTTTTAGCTAAACCAAATAAAGACATATATAGATAAAGATCGCATAGCAACACATGCAAAAATTATGCCAACAGCATAAAGTACTAGGAGTTGTATTGCTCCATAATAATGCCATTTTAATCAATTTCATTCCATCTGTAACCATTAGAGCACATTATACGCTGCATTTTTGTCTGAAATTTTTGAAATAAACAAATGTAAAGTTCAATATGTGACTCAAAGGAAATCACGAAATACAGTAAAACATAATATAAATAATTTTACTAGAAAGCACCAAATTACTTAAATCAAATTATCCATAGTGCAGCTCTCTAAATCTCAGGGCATATCAAAGAACAGCAAATTTGTATATCACAATTTTCATTTATAACGATGCTAATAAATGAATTTATTTTTAACCCATCATTTTCAAAGCTCCAAATGTATTAAAATTCAATCCACATTAAAAAAAAAAAAAAAAAAAAAAAAAAAAAAAAAAACTAAATTAAATATACAAATAAACTTTGAAATCACAAAAAAAATGCCCTATTTACATTTTTTGTATTCTAAACTTATACCAATGGAAGCACAAAATTACATTTCAAAATGAAAAAAATTGAAGGAAAAATTACATTTTTTATTATACTAGCTTGAACCAAAGAGAGAAAGTAATTTGAAATAAACTTGACTCAAAGAAAAAGCTTTTTGTAATCTTAAAATGTATTGAAAACTAAGGTGAAGAAGAAGATGTTAGAATTCAAATTTGGGAAATAGGGTTTCAAAGTGAAAATGAAGAAGAAGGAACAAGGTGAAATGAAATAAATTAGATGAATATTTTGATATAAATTGAAGGGCAACATTATCATTTTACCAATTAAAACATTTTATTTTATTTTATTTTTTTATATTTTGTTTTAATGTTGGTCAAAGCCAATTGTCCAAAATTATTGCCCAATCAGGCAATTTGGCCAAATTTCCCAATAAAATAAAAATTAATCAGCTTAAGGATATATAAATGCGGACACATCAATACACCTCACGGTTCAATTTCGCATTCGTTTCGTTCAATCTGATTTGTGTCCGGTTGAATTTTATCTCATTTTTCGCAGATCTAGGGTTTCTCCATTTCGTGAATTCTAGGGTTTGAGATCTGGTTCTGATCTGTAATTTTCGTGAATCCAAGAGCTGTATTCAATCTCGTTTTCTTCTTGTTGGTTTTTTGTGTTTATGTTGTTGTGGTATTAAGAATTCACTTGAGAAAATGCGGGGGAAAGGTGCGAATGCGTCGATTAGGGATCGGACGCAAGAGTTTCTGGGCATAGCGGAGAAGGTAAAGAAGTCATACTCCCCACAAAATGGACCAAGTAGCAGCGGATCGAAACCTCAGGAGCTGCAGACGCCCATGGCGATGCAGTCGGAATTCAATCGTAAGGCATCGAAGATCGGGCTCGGGATTCACCAGACCTCGCAGAAACTATCTAAGCTTGCTAAATGTAAGCGATTCTGTTGTCTGCTTTTAGCTATAGTTCGGTCAATGGCAGAATAAGATAGAATTTATTGTTATTTGATCGGTATATTGTTTAGGGGGTTTATAGGAACTGCTTAAAGTTCTGCTTGTGCGTGACTTTACGTTTATCGGAAGTTTAAGCATTATAGTTGAAGAATTTGATTCTTCACTATTTGTAGGTAAGGAGAGATACTTGGGTATGACTGTCGCACTGTCCTACATGGTGCGGCTGTCGAACAAGGAGCCGCCACCTCATCGGGTGGCCCACCTCACCCAATGAGGTGCACCCGATGAGGTTGCGACTACTCATTCAACCTACCCAAGTATGAGCTCAAAATAACATGGCCGTTACTTGCACGCAAATCAATATCAATGTATCCGTCATTGCCCACCAAGACTCAAGATGCCATATCAGCATATATCATATATAAATCAAGGCATGACCTAACTATACAGTGTTCCACGTGCCTATCCGTAGTCCCAAGGGACCTCTTGGCATTGCCTGTATACAGGTGTTGAACTCCAAATACCATGTTCTTGGCTACCTTTAATGACCGTCACAACTTCAAAGTAGTATATTTATTCGGATACAATAGTAAGCACATTTAAATGGGATTCACAATCAAAATTTTCAACCACAAACTCAATAAAAATGACAACAAAAGTATGCATGACCTTGAAAATATAATTATTCATATATTTTTCAAATAAACTTAATGCACGCGTGTAACACTACCATGTCACATAATTTTAAAAAAAAAAAACACATAATTTTACATATTAATGTATGTTGTGCTGTAGTTGAAAATCATCAATATCCATCTTTTTCACTACTTTCTTGATCAATATTTGCATTAATAAAATAATCTCTACATTAATCATAACTTATCGTATTATTTCTCAATTACCAAACCTATAAGATAATATAATTTACTTAATAAAATACATCTAGCAATAATAATAATGACACTTGTTTATTACTAATAATAATGAAATTTTCATTATTGCTATTTAAGAAATTCCATAATTTCTAAAATAAAATTAGTACATGTAAAAATTAAGCTAGCCAATACACTACCATATTATTTTTCATTTTATGTTTGATCCATTTTTCATTTCATTTAACACACAAGTGTGTGTGTGTGTATACCCATACCTATTAATCAATTTCTTATCCATTCCATATTCTTCTTCACTAAATTTCCAACATATCTTACCCTTGACACTATGGATTATAACATTTTACTTCTCATCTTATCATATAATTAAATCAAAATAATTTAAGTTTAAGCCTCAAGTGCCAAATGTTTTCTCTCCAATTGAATTTACCAAGTCCACACGAACACACACACACACACATATATATATATATGCCAATATCATGATAACATTAACATCTATGATACCAAATTATTTTCTATCCCTACTCCCTTTCTTCTTTTCTCCAAATCTCTTTCACACAATCTTTGATAATGCAAGCTAGGTAAATTAGACTCATTATTTTTTGAAATGACTTGTAGATTTTTTTAAACTTCTAGAGTTAATAATTTGAAATAGAGAAATTATAATTCACCATCCTTGATTTAATTAATTAAGTTTAACTCTAATTTTATCTTCCTTCAATTATTAAAGAACCCTAAAATAAGAATTTTAATTCCTATACATAAATCAATTGAGTACTTAAACCTTGTCTATACATGAGTTATGTTTGCAGGTAAGAGAATAAAGGAACAAGAAACTAAGGCCACTTACATCCTTATGCTTGACAAACCACATTTATCTATCCTAAGCAATCCATTAATCTCAGCAGTTAACTCTTGTTATTGAAAGCTTTAACTTTTTCTCTTTGTATCCCCGCATTAGCTGAATGGTAGGCAAATCTATTGCCTTCTCACCACATATGGGAAAACTGAATGTTGAGCCTACTCTCCCAGTTGGAATTTCTTCAAAATAGTATTGGACTTTCTGAGGTCCATCTATGCCTTTTTTTTTACGTAGGAAAGTAAATCAATCTCTGCCCATATTTGAGCAATATCAAAATTGATCACATAGCTTAAGACCTGTACAAAGGGCTCTAATTACTGCCCTCCAAAGAAGAACATGAGCCATAGGAAGTCATAACCTGCAAGGAGAACCTTATAAGTCATAACCTGCAAGGAGAACCTTACCTACATGATTCTTATCACACCCCACCAGCAGCTAGATTTGAGTTTCCTTTGAGGCATCCATCAGAGTTTAGTTTGACAACACTAACAGAAGGTTAATGGACTAAAATTGATTGAATTTTATGAGTCTTAAGGCTGTCTGAGAGAAGTCCACTTGGTGCAGAGGGCATCCCATGCCTTTTTTTGAGGACATGTTCAATTGTTTCTTGCTACTTACGTTGAAATATAACTAGTGCAAATTCTGCCTCTTGCTTTGGTTTTATGCTATAAGTGTTAATGCAATTGTGCACAAATATACAAGTTGTATGAGGCTGATTGCATAAGTTGCATGGCATCATGGGTCAAAATACCAATACAAAAGATATCCCTACTATGGTGCTAATGCAAGAAACAAACTTCTATGTAATTCCTGTTTTGTCGAGGTTAAAAAATTATGAATTGTAAAGATTTAAATACAATTAGACTCTCTTTGGGAAGATTTTAATTTTCTTGTGGGTCAAAAGCTCCATGAAACCTTTACGGCAATAGAAAAAGAGATTTTTTTATTTGCACAGTCTGCATTTCCTTTCATGTTCCTTTTATGAGAATCACTCAGATGGGTTAGCATGGATTCAGTATGCGAATATTATAGTGTGGCATGATCAAATAGATAACTTATCTATTCAATTTTACTGCAGTGGCAAAGAGGACGTCAGTTTTTGATGACCCCACCATGGAAATTCAGGAGTTGACAGCAGTTATCAAGCAAGATATAACTGCACTTAATTCTGCTGTAGTAGATCTACAGCTTCTATGCAACTTACGAAACGGAGGTAGTAATATTTCGAGTGACACCACCACTCATTCGACAACAGTTGTTGATGATCTGAAGAATCGGTTGATGAGTGCCACAAAGGAGTTCAAGGAAGTATTGACCACGAGGACAGAGGTGAGCCATGATGATTTCACTTTTCACCTTCTGTTCTACTGATGAGTTTGTTTCTGCATTTCCATATTCTGAATGAATGGACTTAGCTTTATAGCCTGTTAAAATATTTTCTTAAGTTGAACAATATTTCATGGATTTTTAATTTTTATTTTTGCAGAACTTGAAAGTTCATGAGAACAGAAGACAATTGTTCTCTTCTACTGCTTCCAAGAATCCTGCAAATCCATTCGTTCACCAGCGACCTTTGGCTGCAAAGCCTGCTGGAAGTACGTCAGCTGCCCCTGCTCTTCCATGGGCTAGTGGGGGACAATCTTCATCCAATCCATTCTCTAAGTAAGAACGTAATGAATATTTTTTAGCTAATGGCTTTTATCTACTCTTTCTACCGAAGTAAATGGAATATGATTGACTACTCATTTTTATGTACGTCTAAGGGCAGAATGTTGTTTAATAGTCAGATTATTAAATGCTTTTAGTTGATTAAATACAAAATAGTCATTCAGGTTCCCATAAAATTGTTTTGGTTGAGTTTTTAATTATTCTTGATTGAGATAAACTGATCCATATGTAAGCAAACCTTATTTTCTGTAACTCCTTCAACGACAGAAACCAGATGGATGGGGAAACACAACCATTAATGTCGCAGCAGCAGCATCAACAGCAACAGGAATTGGTTCCAGTACAAGATAGCTACATGCAGAGTAGAGCTGAAGCACTTCAGAATGTGGAATCAACAATTCATGAGCTGGGCAATATTTTTAATCAGCTCGCTACCTTGGTTTCTCAGCAAGGAGAGATTGCTATCAGGTTTACAAATGAAACCTATCTTATTGCAACTAGTTGATGTCAATAATTAATTCAGACTGCACAATCATAACCTTCTGTTATATAGTAGGCAAGAGAGATAGATGAGCAAGCGGTTCGTTATATTTGGTTTCCTGATGTATGTCTATAACTGTTACTATATACCCATCCTAGACATTGAGAATAGAGTAGAATACTGTATCATTAATCCAGCATAGGGTTGTTAGTATTTGTCTATGTATTATATAGATGGAGTCGAGGCATCTGGCCAATATATGAATGCTTTCAGTGTGGTGGTACTGGGGTGCGCTGATTATATATCTGTTTTACTAGTTTTTTGTTTAATACTCCGATAAGTTATAGATAAAAGTTTTAAAGAGCATAATGTCTATATTAGGAATTACCCTCCTTGTCTGGTCTGTTTCTCTCTTCTAACAGTGATTTTGAACATGAGAACAATTGTTGTCATGTAGGATTGATGAGAACATGGATGATACACTTACAAATGTGGAGGGAGCACAAGGAGCTTTGCTCAAGTATCTCAATAGCATCTCATCGAACCGGTGGCTTATGATCAAGATATTCTTTGTATTAGTTTTCTTTCTTATGATTTTCCTATTCTTTGTGGCATAGTTAATGATGCCGTGAGCTGTCGCGCAACATTATATAGTAAGATAAAGATCGTGTATTTTGGATGTGACAAGGCTGTTATAATTTCTTTTTCCTTTTTTTTTTCCCCCCGAGTTTGGGGGTCTCCTTGTGGTGACACTATTGTTTATGACAAGGTTAATTGTGAATGGGACGTGATTGAGATGATAAGGAATGGGATTAAAAATAATCGTCTAGTTAATTAATTTATTATTTTTATATACGAGCTAAATTAAAAAAGAGAGGGGCTTTGTGTACATCAATTGTACACATCTTTGTACACATCCCTCTCACATGAGAGGGGGTCCGTGAATATTTTAATCACCATGGGTTCCCTCTCAAGTGAGAGGGGTGTATACAATGATGTGCACCATTGATGTACAAGAAGCTTTTTTCTTTAAAAAAACATAAATCGCCAAATGCCAAAATGAAAGAAATAACCGTTCAGTATTTTTTCCCAGACATATTTCTGAAAAGTAACTTCTTTTTCCCCCTAAAATTTTCATGCCAAGGGGCTTACTCTAGAATTGGTTGGACAACATTTAGCCTGTGTTTGATTTGAATCAAAATTAGGGCATGTTTGATATACATTATTTGTAAAATAAAAATAAAAAATATAATCGTTATGATTTCACACAAGAGATGTAAAGTCTGGTGGCTAGATGTGATGAATAACAACCTATTTTTCATTTTTATGGTGAAAAAATGAAAATCAAACGGGGTGTCAGATTTTTAGTAGATTTTGGTAAAAATTGATAAAATATGTAATTGAAAAATTGATAAAATTATGAATTTAATAAAATGAGTGATTAAAAATAATTTTAAGAAATGACCTCTAAAGTGATCTTTACTGTGCCACAGCTGACAGCCCCCCTTCATCTCATTCTCTCACGACATTTGTGAAGAGACCACTGGTCTGTATATAAACCCTCCCTCCTCACTGACGTGATCTTTACTGTGCCACAGCCCCCTTCATCTCTTTCTCTCACTACATTTCTCTTATCTATACGTAACTGATATCTATACATCTTTGCATATCCAAACCCTAGGCCTTCTGTATATCTGAAACCCTAATTTCTGATAACCCTAGTTGCCTCCGTTGCATCCTCAATCCATCGACGACTCGGAAAAGTCAATAAATATATACTTTCTTCAAAAATTAGGTATTTCTAAGATTCATTTCGGAATAAACAATCATTTCTCTGTAATTTTTGAATTCCCATTCCGATTTAATTGAAATTGTGATAGTTCTTAGTAACCGTTTCTGATATTAGGGTCGGAAATTACAACTGGGAGACGAGTTTTAAGTGGAAATCCAGATTTGTACCTTTTTTGTCAAGGTTTTTTCAATCTCAGACAAGCAATTGTGTTGCCGTGGGAAAATGGTGGGTGGGAACAGGAGAGATGAGGGATCGTTCACAGCGAGCAACACTAATGTTTTTGCAGCGTTGGAGAGCCTGAGGAAGAAGAAGAAATCTGACAAAGAGAAGGGCGTGGGGAAGACCAGTAAGAGTGCCTCCAAAGCTGGGAAATCTAAAGAACCTGATGAGGAGAAGCCGCAGGTGTTCTGGGCTCCTGCACCTCTGACTGCCAAGTCATGGGCTGATGTGGATGATGAGGATGATGATGATTACTATGCCACCACTGCCCCTCCCCGGTCTCTTTGGGGGGATTCAGGTTTGAATAAACCCGAAGAGAATCTTAAACCAGACCCCTTGGAGGTATAATGAATAAAATAACTGAATTTCATGTTTTCGTTTTATTGTGGTAAGAGTGGTATATATATTGTATTGTTCTGTTAAAATTTAATGGCTTAATTGTTTTGCCTGTTAATTGAATATATCCACGATCGATTTGTATTGATTTGCTGTTTAAATGACTGTCTCTCTTGGTCACGCTGTTTTTTTCTTTCTATTACTGAAGAATGCAGCTTGGTTTTTATTGGTAGTAATTAGTTAATCATTCACACACTTTTATGATTCCGTACAGTTTCTTTTGTGCCACCTCCCTAAATGTTTTCATCATATAAATCATAATTTGCTATATGATAAAAACCATGTTTTTGCATAATTAGTGTCTTGGTTCAATTGACTTCAGGATGTTAGAATATGAGGATATCTTGTACATCTTTTTTGCACCTTTTCACAGAATTTTCTGATGTCTTGTGTGCAATGCAATGGTTAATGGAAAAATTGAGAATCGTGGGTGGCGTGAAAAAGTGTTTGCTTTCTCAATGTTTTATGAAAAGAAAGAGAATGGTTCTCTTTCGCCTTTTTGCTTCTTTATGTTTGAGTGGCATCAATGTTTTATGAAAAGAAAGAGAATGGTTCTCTTTTCCCTTTTGCTTCTTTACATATGAGTTACGGCAATTTGCCCAATCTTTACCCTTTCTTAATTAATGGGCCATGACAATATCTTCAAATATTTGACTTGGCATGTAATTTTCTTGCCGTATTTCCCTATAATAGTGGCAGAGTTAGTGAAATATAATGGTGATGAATGGTTATCAGTTATTTTGGTGATTTCTGAGCTGCAGATTTTTACGTGTCATAGTATTAGCAAGACCCTTTTTGCCTTTTTCTTTGAAATTCTGAAGCTCTTTGCTTTGTTGTTTGGTGCATTTATTCCTGCCTTTGTTTGTGATATGTGTTATGTCTTATGGATGGTTGCTCATCCATATTTCAGGAAAGTGAAAGTGAAGAAGAACTTCTTGATGAAGGTGATGATGATGTGGAGGATGACCATGATCATGAACCAGAGGTGCAAGAACAGCCTGAGCCAATAACGAAAAAGCCTGTAGAAACTTCTCAGGCAGCGAAAGAAACAGAAAGACAGCTTTCCAAGAAGGAGAGAAGGAAAAAGGAGCTTGCTGAATTTGAGGCCATTTTGGCCGATCTTGGAGTTACCCCAAAAGAGAAAGCCCAAGATGAATCAACCGGTAATTATGCTTTTTTTTTTCCTTCCAGAAAATTCTTTCTGTTATGTATTACGTTCGTTAAGGACTTGTTCATTAAATGCTTTGGTTATTCTATTCCATTTATGGTTATTGAATTTATTTGGGACCAAATTTTTTATTTTTTATTTTTTGATAAATCTATTAACTGTGTCATTCTGGACCCTGTTTGGTAGAGATGCATAATTATTATTGTATAAATGGTACTTGTTAGCTCATAATGAGAAAATTATGTGGATTAACAGTGTTCTTGTCACCAGAATATTTTACAGTCGCTAGTGAATAACAGTGTATTGACATTTTAAATTTACCATAGTTCAGACTGAAGGTAAACTTTTTTTGTGCAGTTGTAGATGTTAATAACAGTGTATAGACATTTAAAATTGACCATAGTTCAGACTGAAGTTACACTTTCTTTATGCACTTGTAGATGCTACAAAAGAAAAGAAACAAGAGGAGTCAAATGGAGATGCTGAGAAGAAGGATAATGTCCCTGCAGAATCTAAAAGTGCAAAAAAGAAGAAAAAGAAGGATAAAGTTTCAAAGGAGGCTAAGGAACACGAGGATCAACCCAACAGCTCGAATGTCTCTAATGGTCTTGAGGAAGCTGCTGGAACAGAACAGGGAGAAGAAGATGCATCTGCTGTTGATGTGAAGGAGCGTCTGAAGAAGTTGGCATCTTCTAAGAAGAAGAAATCTAGCAAAGAGATGGACGCTGCTGCAAAAGCGGCTGCTGTGGAAGCCGCTGCAAGGAATGCAAGACTTGCTGCTGCCAAGAAAAAAGAGAAGAACCATTACAACCAGCAGCCAATGCGGTAGGAGCAGCAGATTGGTAGAGTTACACACTGACGGAGATAAATATGTCTTCGTACATTTTGTCTTCTGAAATAAACTCTTGGTGCCTATTATTTTACGATAGATGGACTTGCTATAGTTTTGCTCATTTAATAGTAGTTCTCATTTGTACTCTTTAACGGTTCTGTTTGTGACATATTAATACTTCTTCCTACAAATATACCTTTTTTGTGGAATTTTGATGGATGTGCCTTTGTTCAGAGCTTGAGTGACTTGTTTATCATATCCTCCTTGCGTTTGAAGTTGATTTATGGTGTGTTGGAATGATACCTACTTGTATGGTTTCTGCTTATTTTACTTATAAGTAAAAAAGTTATTTATTTTGTAAGTAAATGTTACGTTAGTTTCAAATAAGTAATTTTAAGGGAACTACTTATTTTACACTAATTTACTAATAAGTAAGCTCTTTAAACTTGTCAAACATGCTCCAATGTGTTCTTCCTTTAGAGTTTTTTTTTTCCTTACTCATATGAACAAACTAAAGGAAGTCATCTACACGACAGGTTCTTTTGGACTTCTTTTATTGTACTCAAGAAAGATGTTCGATGCATTTAGCTGGGGGTTTTATTGAGAGAAAGATCGGTTTTTGACGCTGATACAGTTTGTCAAGCACAATCAATACGAGTTATTTATTATAGTTTAATCACAAGAAAGATTTATTTTGAGCAATCTAGTAAATTATATCAGATAGATAGGAGGTGTGACATCTCAAAAGTTGAGAAAATTACACATCACACTATTTTATTCTACTTATTATTAAATTGCGTAGTTGATCGTGAATTTGAAATCTAATTCTATATTTCCTTTGGAAGGCCTAGAATGAGAGTCGAGACGAGCCAGATTTCTATTTTGTCTAGAAGTTATGAGAATTAGATTGAACTCATCGATTTTCTAATTGAAATATTTTGTCCTGTTTATTCTATTTAATTGGGATCCACTAACCACAATGACGTCACATTCCACAAAGCGACAAAGGTAAATGACGGGACGAAAAAATAACCGTCTTCATTTTCCATTTCTCGCCAATTAATTTTTCTTCTAATCATTTTTGCTCTTTCAAATAGGGGGAAAAGGCAAAAAATCTCCTCAATTTCGACGATCGCGAAATCTAGGGTTTCCTCATCAATCTGAAATTCAGCTCTTGATCGATTGAACGCGTGAGTTTTGTAATATTTTGTCGATGTGATCATGTATATGTGTATGTGCGTGTCAACGTTTAATGAATTCAGGTACTTTATTGAGAAATTAATGAATTCTTCAGCACTACTTTGTCTGTGTTAGAAATGATCTTTTTTTTATTTAGTTTCATGCTTTTGTAATTCTGAATTCATCTTTTTTTGAGGATCACGCATTCAGTGGCATTAATTTTTTAGATATTAACTTTATATAGGCCGTGTACGTGTGTCTTTTTTACGTATGTTTCTTTTATGTTTTTATTATGTGTGTATTTGCGCATGTGTCTGTATCTGTCCAATTGATTCCTCTGTTGTTTGCAGTAATATATAATTGTGCGTGCCTTTTCTCTTTCCAATTTATGTGGGGTTGTTTTTCAAACCATGATTCTAGCTTTTCCAAGTTTGAGAGAGAGAGACCTTAGTATGACTGCAGATGCCACAAGAAGTCGTGAATTCATAGACCAAAAGAGCGTCATTGATCAAATAAAAGAGAAGAGAAAAATATAAGGAGAAAATAATATGCTTCATTGTGCTGAAGGTTTTGAGAACAAATGAATATGACACAAGTACTGAGTGCTTTTTGAAACTTTGAAGAGGAAGCCATATGACTGCCAATTGGAGAACTGATACATGTCATAGATGCAACAGTTTTGTTTTGCCTGCCAACTTTCCGCAACAGGCAACACCCTTTCTTTATTTGAACTTGGAACCTTCCATGGAAAAAAAAACATGGGCAAGTCAAAAACCAAATTTTGGAAACAAAAATAAAATAAAAACAATGAAGAAAACAATGTAATCAAATGCAATTCTTGTGAACTTGAACAAACTTTGTACCATATTTTACATGATCAGGAGCTTGCTTCTGGTTCTGACATTGTTATTGTTTAATTTCATCATATATTTGAAGATTTTGAATTAATTATCAACTATCCTACTACTGGTGGTTTTCATCATTTAATTTTATTTATTACCTCAGACTTCATGTGTTTCCCATTCAAATGCTTTTGAACTTGTCACTCTTAGGTTTTGAGATGCCACTGTTTTTAGTTTGGTATTAGCTTTGGCAGATTTTCATAAATTGAAAAATTCTTTTTAGTTATTTTCCCATAATGTCCCCCATTCCTCCTGTCTTTTTACGTTTCCAATCTGCAGCAATGAAGGGTGGAGCATCTTCTTTAAATCCCTATGCAGCATCATACATACCACTTTCAAAAAGAGGAGGAACTGATGAAAGCAAAGATTTTAAAATTTTGGCAAATCAATTAGATAGTGGAAATCACTCTGTCTGGTTTGGACATGAACCAAATCGTATGTGGACACAAGGACAACACCACACCCTTTCTCAACGCTATGTCCACGGTGCTGAGTCTGTTCAAGTTGCTCAGATTTCCAACACTAAGGACAATCCTGGTGGTGAATTCTATGCCTCATCATCATATAATCCACATGAGATATCTGGAAAATCAAGCTTCAGTGAAGAATCTGACATGGATTTGGCATATCTTCAGATGACATTTCCTGGTATATCAGAGGAGTCTCTTTCTGATGTCTATTTAGCAAACAAAGGTGACCTGGACGCCACAGTTGACATGCTGAATCAACTTGAGGTTATCTTCTGTTTGATTGAGTTCTGAACATGTGAACTTGTCTATGTGCTTTCCAATATCTAAGAATTCTCACTCGATGCTTTAATTAGCGTTCATTTTGTTATTTTCAATCGTGCTAATGTGTTTGATCAAGCTTTAGAGTATTTTCACTCTTTCTCATACTTCATTTTACGATTCGTTAACCTAATGACACAATCGTGACACATTCCTGGATTTCTCCCTTATTTTTTTCCATTCGTCTTGCATCTTCTTGGTTGAGATGATTTTAGTAGTATGTAATGTTGATCAAAAAAATCCAATTTCTCCAGGAATTTCAAAATCTCATTAGGGACACCTAGTCCCAAAGTCTTCACAACTTTCGTCTTTTTTAGTGCTTCCTTTATTGTTCTCCTAATTTTCACTTACAATTATTTAGGAATGTTTGTAACAAGTGATGAATAAGAAACGTGTCTCTGTGGACACATTCTTTTAAAACAGTAAACACTTCACCTGCATTCTGTTCCTAGGTTATACAAAAAGTTGTATTGCCTAATTAACAAATTACAATCAAGATTATTCAGTTTCTTTTTTCTCATTTGTGGTCTTCATCCTCTTACGTTACTGTCTTAACATTTTACATTACTGTCTTAACATTCTGCTGGAAATGCTTGTATCAGTAGTCCTCATTAGGATCATTAATGGGCTGTGAAGTTTCTGTTATACTATAGTATTTACAATTATCATACGCCTCTAATATTATACCAGGCTTTAGTTTAAATCATGCTTCTACATAATATTTCAATCTGCTTAGAATTATACATAGATTGTTTGTATGCACGTCTCGATCAGTACTTTGAGATTCAACACTCCCTAGCCGGCTTTGTTTTAGTGAATGGCCAAGTATTTTAAGGCCTGCAACATTTCTCAAGATATCAACCAACCAGATTTGCTGAAGTGTTGCCTGTCCAAAGACAATTGTTGAGAAAGCATGAGGTTTACATGTGTACTGGGTATCAATACCACATTTGATTAGTCTAATTGTCTCAAGTTAAAAATATATAAATGGTCTGCCTCTTCCTTACAGATCTATCCCGAGTTCTCAGAAAAACTTCCCGACACTTTGGACATTGGTGACGTGCCAGAGTCTGGATCCTCCAGTGAGGTAGCGTCTCAGAATGTGACAGGTAAAGCCGGAGCATCAACATCTGGTTCATCCATTTCAGCTTTTGCAAACTAATTAACTGAAATTCCATATCAGCAAAATTATATCAACTCTCTTGATAAAAAGTTTGTACTGTGAAATTCTGTCGGGATCCATACAGTTGGTTTGCTTATGTTGCGTTGCATTGCATAGCCTGTATCTGCTTGTACTTTTTCTATAGTTTGTGGCTTGTTTTCTGCCTGCCTTTGATAGGTCGGAAGCTACGTCTTGCAAAGCGATAGTTTTTGATGTGCTAATATCTTGGGCATGGATGTAATGGTTTTTCTCATTTTGCTTCCAAAAATTGCCCTCAAAGAACCAACTCTTTATAGTTGGCTGAGTTATTGTAATGGGAATGTCACTTTCTTCCAGAAATTGCCTGCATTCTTTCTTCTCGTCTCGTCTCGTCTCTCCACACCAACTTATTATTTCAAAAATATTCTCAAATCTCTTCTTCTCTGCCCGTCTCCCCTAAAGTAGCTTCTCTTGCAATCCCCATCTTGTAATGTGGACAAATACTTTGTTTAATTCTCGTTTTATTTTATATTTTAAAAGAAATATGATGGCAGAATTCATGCCAAACGCTACAATTTAGAAAATTGTTTCTTTGAAAGTGGACGGTTTTCTTTCATATTCAAGTATCTTAGAAATTATGTTATTTACTTATTTTAAGAAGTAAAAACGTTAAAGGAATTATAATAGTCCGTATATGTGATGTGTAAGTTTGTTTCTGAAGATAAAGTTTTATTTTGCAGTTACCTAGAGATAAATAAAAATAGTATTAACTTTGCATGAGACATGAAAATCGAAGTTCTCACTAGTCGGACGCGTAGGAGTCGACACTTAAGGTGAGGTGTTGGCATGCATGCTTAACAAAAAAACAAAAACCAAAAAATAGTTGCAATATCGATTTTCTTGTACATCAGGGTCACCGCCTTTATCCCAACATCGCAGTGCTTCGGAGTTGGCCGCCTCCTCTATCTCTTTCAAAATGTGTAGCGATTTTCTCACGTTCTCCCACATCATAGTTGTATTTATTGTCAATTGAAGCAAATGAAGAGCGGTAAGAATGAGAGGATTCTTAATTTCACTTTTAGGTCGAGACTCGAGATTCAAGTGTTGTCCCTTGAACCATTTGGGAAAATGGGACCATACAAAGATTAGTGGACTCCACTAATTGGATGTTTTCATGCTGTTGATCAAGTTGCACAATATGGTCTTCTTATTCCATTTTGCAGCATTTATAGTCGGGAAGAAAAGTTTCAAAAATCATAATAATTTTGTGACTTATTAATTAATTAAACAGGTCAATATCACCATCATACACGATTTATGGTCACGGTCACGTATTCATCACAAATTGCATAAAGTCATAGTCATATAAATGCAAATTAACGGTCACAATTAAAAATTTAATCGTAAATCATACATTTTTTTAGGTTACAAATTACCCATTTTATTGATTATAATTACTTAATTAATTGGTCTGAATCGCTCTCATCTCACCCCATCACCACTATTGGTACCGCCCACAGCATTGATGTCACCTCAAATCCACGACTCACCTCCATTGCCCACCACCTAGACCTTAACCACAACCAAGTGACTTCACCTGCACCTCAAGTCCACTACACAGCCAACAACACAACAATCACCACCATCACATGCACTTCATCTACAACCACCGACAACAACCATATTTGTAGCCATCCGATGATTGCCACTTAGAATCCCCAATTCGCCACCATCATTGGTGCCAGAATAGCACAACCAAAAAGTAGCAGACTCATCAAGGACACCGTTCACTAAAGCGGGGAGATGACAAGAAGAACCTATTGTTGGAGAAGAAAGGCTCTTGGACAGTAATCGTGTTTAGATATGTAGCCGTCCGATGATCACCACCTCGAAACCCCAACTCACCATCATCACCAACTAGAACATCACAACCAGTTGCCCATCGTCGTCATCTTTCAAGGTGACATGTTCATCTATCTCGGTCGGGATGTCAAGAAGAGCGTGGTGTCAGAGAGGTGGTAGCGGTGATGAGATGACGAGAAGAGCCTATTTCTGAAGAGGAAGGTGGCAGTCAATGTTCATCTTATAATTTTAAAAGAATAATTTTATCATCGGATTATTGAAATAGAAAATTGAAAAACAGACATGCGTGTAATTTCCTCCTAATAATCACTTCTCAAGGCCCATTATTCTCAAATCCCCGGCCCAAGATCCTCCGCGACAAGGAGGCGTCTCAGGCCGAATATGTGGGTTTAGGGCAAAAAAGCATTGGCAAGGTTACTTTTTTGGGCTGCGAAAAACGATCTTCATATTATTCCAATCAAGAAAAGGGAAAGAGAATGATACAAAATTTCATATAGGAGGAGAGTCGTATCCTTTGCAATAGTGAAATAATTTATTACTCAAAACAGTACACAAACAATTCCACAAATGTTCATATTTATACTATATGATTGTGATATTCGTTTGCGTAATGAGTAGATCATATTTTTTCCCAAAACTATGAGACCAGGATGAACTGGGCAACGTACTTAACTGTCCATTTAGTAAGCCGTCTTTGTTGCAAGCAGTCGCTTCAGTCGATGGACTCAGCATGATCTTTGTCGACCTCAGCTTTGCAAAGTGGACAAGAGGAATTGATTTTCAACCATTTGTCTACACACTCTTTGTGAAAGAAATGAGAGCAAGGTAACTCCCTCAGGTCGTCATTGTTCAAGTATTTCGCCAAGCAAATGCAGCAAATCTATAGAACACAATAACAAATTAAATCGAAATCTCATTAATGAATTGAGATCACAAAGAAAATGTGTCCAAGTGTCCAACCAAATTGAAATTGCTTCGAAAAATATATGTTCCAAGATTTACATCAATGTCGACTTATCACCACTCATTTCTATCTGTCTAAATACTATTGTTTATAAACACTTCCCAAACATACTTTAAGATCCAATATTTACAAATTATGAAAATAAAACCATTAGAATATCCTTTTATGAGGAGTTTTGTTCACAGCTACGTCTCAGAAAAATTAATAATCATGCAATTCCAATTTCCACATCAACTTAAGATTGAACGGTTAGCATCTATCAATTTGATATTTAGGAGAAGGCCAGATTAGATTCACAACATCAAAGCCTTGGCAGACGACATAATTTCTCAACTCCTAGAAGCAGATTCAAATTATAGCGATATTTCATGAGTCGGCAAATGAAATTGTAAATAATAATTCGGCTATGCAGAAACTTTCCTGAGCTTTCAGAAGTTTAGTTTGACATCCGCTTTGATTGAAATCCTATTTTGGAATTAATGCAATAGAATAGCCGTAAGCATCTAGAGATCTAATTTTATATATATATATATATAATTTTTTTATATCGGGTTATGCCGGTATTCATCCATTCACATATATTATCTTGTACTTCTTATATTGACAAAAAATAAAACAAGATAAACATCAGAGAATCCGAGATGAGAAAGAAATTGAAGTTTACCGAGTCCTCTCCTGATATCAAACGCTCTTTTTCAGTTCCGACAGCCACTATCCCACCTTCATCTGCATCAGGGATACACTCCTTGTCACTGCTATTTTTGTTCTTCGCCTTGAATTTATAAGATGGCAGAGAATTAATTAATTCTTGAGTGGCTCCTCGATAATGAATCAAATCCTCTCTGATGCCGAGGACTGAAATTAGACAAGGCAGGCAGCAGCAGATTGCCGCGCACACAATAAAGGGCATAGCGTATCCAATACAACTTAAGGTAAGAAATACTATACATAACCTGCAAGTAAATTCATCACGAAAGTATGTAACGAACTACACGAATACTAGTATGAGAGTATGGTGTAAGGATGCCCATTAAACTACCTGTACAAGTTGGGAGCCTCGGCAGATGATGCGTGACCTCCAAAAACCCACACATTACCAACTACAAACCAAACAGCAAAGAAGCAATCCAAAGCCATCTTGAAGTATTCCATAAGCGCTTTGATTCTGTAAGAATACACTCGGAGCATTTAGCATTCATTCTAAAATGAACTTTAACGAGGATGAATGAACCAACATTTCTAGCCAAAAGTTCTGCAAGTCCACTCCTTGTGATGCCACAATGTTATGACTTAAACGTGTAAAAGTTTAAAATAAACGCAAAGGAAAATTTTGACTTACCTACGAAATTATTTTTAAAATACTGTTGAGAAATAGAGAATGCAAAAGTAAAAAGGAGACAAGGATATACACAGTCTGCCAACTTATGAAGAAGAATGAAAAAGAATATCTAGCAAATGCTTTTCATCATCAGATACTTGAATAGTTAGCATGCCAAAGTGTTGTTACATTCGCACGAAGCTTGAAAATTTTCTAAACCACCATGTTATTAATCCCTAACAAAATTTCAGTCTATGAATTAAAAGCACAAAGCATATGAAAACAACCAAAGAAGCCAGCACTAGTTAGTCAAGAAAAGATAAAGGAGCAAAAATGGTAATCTCCAAAATTCATTGAGGTGAAAAGAAAACAAGACTTACAGATTATTCTTACAGAATTAACAAAAAAACTTTTCAAATAATAATAGTACCCTGAACTTGGTATTCCTACATTCTGACCGCCTCTAGATGCAGTACCAGTAGTCCAACGATCTTCCCGCTCCAAAACTATTCTAGTTGAAGAAATTGCAGAATAACCGTTCTGAGAAGAATCTTGACGATGATGAGATGCGTCCTGTTCAGAACCTTGGTTTCGATGTTGGAAACGCCAATATAAAAGAGGAAGAAACCCTAGACATCCCAATGCATAACCCACAATCCACGCCTTCAATGGAGCATGTGGATGCTCATGCTTCGACAAAGATAAGACAACGATCGCAGCAATAATTTGGCTCACTGTTAATACTAGCAAAAAGGATATCCATAAACCGAAATTTAAGGCACTCCCTCGGCGGTGGAGGCTATTACCTCTCCAAATAAGTGGTGAGTTCCTTGAGTTTGATCCACTGGCAGAAAAAAGTGGAGGTTGATAATCTGGAACCCTCACACTAGTAGAACCCTGATCTTCACTCTGTTGCTGCTCATCAGAAGTGATAGACGAGGAAGCATCACTGCAATTAGTTATGTCAATAACATGCTCATTATCATTACAGTTATTTGCTTGCTCCATTAACAAAGGCATTTTGTTCATTTAGCTTTTACGATGAAGTCCCAGTATGGGAAAAGCCATCTAAGTTCACCAACAACCAAAAACTACACATAGAAAGCATGTGATAAGAGATCGATAGAAAACCTTCGACCTCCTTTCTTATCCGCTACCTAAATTTAAGCTTCTAGTCTTGTGCAGTCTTTCGAATCTTAAACACAGCTACATACTCAAATGCGTCAATCAACGGACACATTTCCATTAATCTGTTCAATCACAAAAGGTAAAAATGTTAGAATGTTACTTGGTTTTTTCCCAATTTCAAATGCGTAAACTCTCCTCTGCTTCAAGGGCGGAAGCACTCATTAAAAGTCCATAAAAAAGAGACCAAATGAGATATATCCTTTTTCTAAAGTTTCTTATAATCTCAGCAAAAAGAAAGAAAAAAACGTTACTCAAACTTCAGAACATTATCTATTTCTTTCATAAGAGATTTTCTCAGCATCAATAGATGACAAGGCAGAGATTTATATCGAATTCTTAGGCATGCTATCGATTGGTTACATCAAAACTAATCCATCAAACTGAAGTCACAACTATTGAACATATCACAGTACTGAAATTAAAGTTTTAACATGCTAAAAAGTGATTAAATCTCTTCAGTTTAAACAAACGCATGGGAACAAATACTAATTCCATTAGGCTATATACAAAATCCGCACAGATAAGCAGCATCCAGTATTTTGTTTGATCAGAAACGGTGTCAGATCATCAATCCCCAAATTTCAAAGAACATATGCACCTCCCCAGCGCTAAAAATATAGATTTCAGAGAACAGGTTCAAGTTCAAATTCAAATTCCAAAGCCCAATTAATAAAAAACAGATTCTTTTCTAGAGTATTAAATCTCAGAAAATCTTCCAAAAATTCTCCAAAATATCGACTAAACAATACAATTGAACCCAACTTATAAAACCCAGGAATTAATAACAAAAGAAACACATGTTAATGAGAAGAAACCATAAATCATGATTTTATCATAGACTAAAGCAACTTTATCCATAAATATACGTATTAATATTTTATAAGTAGTTATAATCAACATTAGATACTAACCAGTATGGAAAAAAAGCGAAGGATGATGAAATCTTCTCTGGATGAAAGCTGTGAAATCATTAGGTACTGTCAGACTTTGGGGGTTTTACTTTATTTTTTCTTCTTACTTCTTTTGGAATATGTGCTTGTCATCTTTTGGCTTGGCGATTTTATCCATTAAAAAGAGGAAATTCCGGATGAATAAAAAAGGAGAGTTATATTGCCGCCCCAATTTTTGTTTCATATATCACATTTTAATTACAGTTAAATTCTTTAATTTTTTTCATTGTGGCAATTATTTGTTCAACTTTTATCAGTTGAATTTTTATCTTCAATCTTTTATTAATTAATATATCTCATCTTTAATGATAATTTATATCAAAATACTTTATTTTCATACTTTGAAATAAGAAAAAAAATATTTTAACATTATTTTAATGAACTTTTGAACCTAAAATTGTTATTATATACAAAATGTATTAATTAGTGAAAAGTTTGGGAATACGAATGACATGAAATCATTAAGGATATAAGTGTTATAACGAGTCTCGATTAAGGACCTTAATGGTAATTATAACGTAGTGCAATAAATAAAAGGGATAATTGTAGCCGCGATCCCTAACCTTTGCGTTTTTTACAGACTTTACCCTAACCTTCAATTTGTACCACCCGGAGTCCCAAACCTTTAATAAATTCACATTCGAGGTCCAAATGGATGGAAACCATCCACTTTGACCGTTAGTTGACCAATAAAATTGACTCTGAACAATTTTGACCAATTTAAATAGGTAAAAGAGTAATTTTGCTATTTAAGCACTTAAAAGAATTTAAAAATAAATAACTAAAACAAAATATAAAAATAAATAAAAGTGATGTGGTCAGACCATGTATTAGGTTTCGAGGAGTCTCTCACAATCTCGAGGGAGTCCCTCACCGTTCTCGAAGAGTCTCCCTCACTCCCTCCTCTCGAGGATCCTCTCGCAGGCACCTCGAGGACTCACTTCCACTACCCCGTTTACATATGTCCTCGAGGACATGCTCTTACTCGAGGACATGTATTTACTCGAGGACCATATCGCTTCCTCCGAAGGTCGTCAATGTCCTCGAGATATTTCCCTCCTCGAGATCATATCCTCCGTCTTCAATAAGATCCCTTTGCCTAGTGAAGTTCTATCGCGAACAAGTTACCAACGTTTACTAGAATTGTAGTACGAACTAAACACTTCGTTCAAATAGAATTCTTGTGAGTAGAGACTTCCTAATCCAACAGGGACTGTACCACCTACACCCTATAAATACAATCAGAAATTCAGAATTCAGGTACGCATTTTTACATTATTTTCAGTTCATAAGCCTTACGTAAAAACTCCCTTTCTGACTTAAGCATCGGAGGGGCAACGAGGAAAACCCTCATTGCCTTTGTTTCAGGTATCCGAAGACCTTGTTCGTGTCCATCATTTTTCTTCGAGCTCGGGAATTTCCCAGGTACGACTTTTGGTATCATCAAAAAGAAAAATACTATTCAACTCCACCCCACCCAAACTCAAAACTCCAAGCTACTGTTCATTTTCTTCCCTTCCCTCTATTCCCCCACGAGAGGTCGGGCTCCCCTCCATTGTTATTATTTACTTCATACGAAGATGATTTTTGTAAACAATCCAGATCATCTCCATTAACAGAACAATCAACTTTTCCATGAGGAGATGATCCCCATTTAGAGCAAGTGTTCCCAGGAGACCCTACATTAGAGGCAAAGTTGGATCCAAGATCCCGGGAGCTGAGGCTGTGTGGTTGCTGTTGCTGCATCTCGCGCTAAGCAAAGGAAGAAATGCGAGCTTTCCTTGGGGAAATGGGCTCCACGTATCTCGGTGACATCCTTGGAGATGTACACAAAAGGATCCCTGAAACAAGGGATGTTCAAGATTAGCAGGACTAGGCCATGCTGCAAGATGCCAATTGACTGTAGTTCTTGATGAATTTTGGGGACAGCTGTTTGATTTCCATGGGCAAGCCACAAAAGAAGCCAAGGGTGAGAAACTGGATGTTTTGTTGGGGATTGATTCGAAGGTAGATCCAAAATCTTCATTTGCATCAGTTAAAGTAGAAGGCATTACTACGGAGTCTATTGGATATTCTCCAAGCTATTCTCCAACTATGGGTGGAAGAGGATCTGACTTGAGAACTTCAAGTCTTGAAGATGATTGGGGTGTTGGTGGGGCCGTGGGGAAGGGAGGGAAGAGAAGAAGATGAACAGTAGCTCGAGATTTTGAGTTTGGGTGGGGTGGCGTGGGAAGGAGGTGGATAGTATTTTTCTTTTATTTATTTTTATATTTTGTTTTAGTTATTTATTTTTTAATTCTTTTAAGTTCTTAAATAGCAAAATTATTCTTTTACCCATTTAAATTGGCCAGAGTCAATTTTATTGGTCAACTAACGGTCAAAGTGGATAGTTTTCATCCATTTGGACCTCGAGTACGAATTTATTAAAGGTTTGGGACTCCGGGTGGTACAAATTGAAGGTTAGGGTAAAGTTTGCAAAAAATGCAAAGGTTAGAGACCGCAGCTGCAATTATCCCTTAAAAAAACAGAAGGAAATTGGCTCGTCAGTAGAGAATTTGGTCTGGGAGCGCGCACAAGTATATCTACTGCGCATGTCAAGCATGTTGAATTGCTCTCGGGTCAAGAAAATTTCCATCTCACGCGCGCGCCAATTTGCGTCGATTGTCTCCGAAACAACTTTGATATTTTGACCATAAATTTCTCTTTTGATATCTAATTAAGATAATTAAAAGTGTGTTGAAAAGTTAACTCAAAATTCTATAATTTTTCTAGAAATAGAATTTCTCCAATTTGACCATTTTCTATCTAAAAAATGGGTTTCAATATGATGCTAATAATTCTAAGTATAACTTTTTTGGTTGAAATTTGATTTGTGAAAATACTTCAACTATATTTCACTCATTTGACCTTCAGTTGCATCCAATTGATCATATATGATCTTTAATTATCATTTTATGATCCGAATCAACTACTGAATGTTTTCTCTTTGGTTCCCAAACTTTGGATTTCGTTCGTTTTTGTATATTTTCGTTCATTTCTTCCAATTCCACCACTTTACCTCAAGTTTTACCTAACAAACAAAATTGACATTTAATTAAACCATAAGTTATCAAAATTAATTACATTTGATCTCATGTAACAATCTAGATAAGTGTATTTTATACACTTATCAAGAAGCAAGATTTAACTTTATAAAAATGAGCATGTGAGGGAAAAATGACCAACTAAAGGAGATTTGAACATTTTCGCCATTAAGGATGGTTGGGAAATTATAAAGAAATATCTGGATCAACTTGGTCTTTTCAAAGATTTGAGGACCAATTTATCATTTTGGCAAGAAGTTGGGAACCAATAGTACATTAATTTTCCTTAGATATGGATCTGTAACATGTTCAGACTTTAGAATGGTAAGAACATGCTATACTGTCAGTAGGGGACCAGAATAAATGCCACCTAATCAACTAAAAATAATAATAAACAACACAAAAAAATATTGGTTAGAAAGGCAGAAAGGAATTGAATAATGCGTTATGAAGAGACGAAGAGCGGCTTTTGTTCGGTCAACACTGTGCATTAAAAAAAGGCCCCGCCACTGTCTCAAAACTTTGAATTTTTTTTTGTATTTTAAAAAAATAGTTTCAACTCCAACCTTAAGGGTCCTCACCCTGCCCCCTAAAAGCATGGTAGAGAAAATAAATCATGGAATGTACTTAACAGACCACAGTACAAAAACTGTCATACTGATGCACACAAAGAGTCCAATTCCAAATGCTCCATTTTTCATGCTCTCAACATATCCGTTGGTTCTTATGCATAGATTCTTTAAAATTTATTTATTTTTAAACTCATTTTTAATAGTATTTTTTTTAATAAAATAATTTTGAACGTACATTTATAACTTTTTAATCATATATTAAAAGATAGTTCTCTTCACAAAATTTTTTTTTTTTTTTTTTTAAATTTACATCAAACAAGTTGTCAGTGATTTTAGTTTTCGTATATTGGTCGTGATTTTACGTGGTGGACAGATAAAATGTCGTTGACTTTTATTAATGTTGAAACGTAAAGGTATAGAGATCGAACAAAAATAAAGTAAGAAAATAAAGAATTAAAGCGATTAATTCAGCTTGAAAAGAACGTCAAAAATAATTTTATGTAAATTTTTTTTCCCTCTCTTTTGGCTCGTCTCTATTCGCACACTAATACCAGTATACATATATGTGCACGCGTAAAATAAACTAATTTTTATCAACACATGAAAAAAAATATTGAGAAGAGAAGCAATGTAAATTTGAAACATAAACTCTTGATCGTGTGTTGAACTTCTTCAAAACTTGCCTTGAAGTTAGTCATTTCTTCTCATAAGCACTGAGGCATCCACGCCACAAAACAATGAAGTCGACAATTACTCCTATTTTAAGATAGTGGTGAGAAGTGAGAACGCAAAATAACACTAATTTAAGAGGAAAAAAAACTATTTTCTTCTCAAAATACAATATAAACACTCCAAAATATGATCCGTTCGGTGTGAATTAAAAATCAGATTTTTAGTAAATTTTGATTTTTATAAAAACTAATCAACGTTGAACGTGCAACGAAATGTATTCTTGAATGTGAAATTCTAATTAATTTATAATTAGAATTAATAACATCGAAATGCATAAATGAAAATGAATATTAATTAAATGAATTTGAATGTTAATTAATTGACAATTAATAATAAGAAATTCATACATTAATGAAAGCATACATATGAAATGAATCTATCAAATACGAGTAATGCACATGTATATTGTTGGTAACTAAATGGTTAAATAAATTATATACATATTGGAAAACGAAAAAGTAAGATATTATGGAAATAAATGAATTATAGTAGGTTAAAATCGTCCAAAAATTGATTCTCACTTGATGTGATATTTAATATATTATAAATTAATAAAATGTGTGGTTAAAAGGTTGTGAGTATCATGAGATGTGTGATTAAAATTAATTGTTCACTTTTAATTTGAATTAAAATCTTATTTTTAATTTCTATAAAATAGGGGCCATTGAAACTAGAATAATGCCTAATATAATTATAATCATTTTTTGGAAGCAAAAATAAGTTAATTTTCATTGATATACAAATTGTATCAATTACTCAATATTAACAAATTTGTAATATCAATTATGTACGATATTTTATAACTAAATAACACACTACGTATTGAGGTTGAATAGCTTCAACTTTGTTTATTATTATTATTATTTTTTTATAGAGAAAAGAACAAAAGTGAAAATTTTGACCCATTGCCGGATTTTTAATTAAATGGTTTCCATATTTATAATTAAATCGTTATATTCGACCAAGTAAAACGACTCAATACCATTTGAAATTTTAGGAAACTTCTTCTACTCATGTTATAATTTTAATTTAAAAAACTAAAATATTTTGATATTCAATTCATAATAAATGACCTAAAATTTAATTAATAGAGTAATACCAATTTTAAAGAATAAATTATATTATATTCATTTCTTGTTGGAAAAAATAATTACAAAATATCTCATATCATAATTTGAAAAGATTCAAATAAGTGCAATGCTATTATTATGATTTGAAAATGACGACAATTGTACTATACATTCAGAGTGAAAAACAGGCTAAAAAATAGAGGCAACACGTGTTGTCTCGCTATTAGACAGTTTGAAAAATTAAAATAAAAAACGTTCAATCATTTGCCACTACTTCAGTCTGTCTTCTCGTTCCCTGTTTTTAACCCTGACTAATTGACTTTATTCAAATGACAATTCCAAGTCAATTTAAACAAGTATTGACCTTGGAGCACAAGATGCAAGGGATGGATGGAGGATTTTAATTATGAGTTATTAATTATTGTCTAGTACGTGAAGGGACAAGACTTGCAGTTAAAAATGCTTATATTCAAATTTGAATGGGCTTCATTCCTCATTAATCAAATTCAAAATTAAACTCAAAATTTCTCGATTGTGCTGAACTTTTTCAATGGTTGCCATATATGATTACATGCACATGCATTATAGCAAGATGACAGAAGGTCAATTCAATTTTATTTTTTTATTTTTTTCCCATCAATTGCAATAATTTAAAGAATCAAAAGATGGTAATGACAGAGAATAACACTAGTTCAAGAATCAAAATGGCAAAACTAATTTTTTTTTTCCCCAAAATAATACAACAGAAAAATTGATATTAAAATGGAAATCAACAGCTATTTTCCTCTAAAGTAAAGGATCGATTTTAAGAAACTCTCTAAAATTATAAATAAATTACCTAATATTACCGGGTAACAAACAAAACCCACATAAACGATAAAACTATCCCACCTTAAAAATTAAATAAAAGTTTTTTCTCAATTTTTTCGAACATTTGGTAGGAAGCGACGTATATACCGAAGGTAAATTTAGGGACAAAATTGGAAATTACAAAATGGAGAAAGCATTTTGAGGGCGATTAAAAATGTTTTCATGATAAACACCTATTCGTCTCCAATTCTTTCAAAACGCTTTATTTACATACTTATTTTCATTAACACAATAAACGTCTGTTTGGGCCTCATTATGTGGTATTATAGTATCTGAAATAATATTTTTTTTTTTAGAATGTGCGGTTGAAAAAGAATGAAATTTTTTTTGTTTGCGTATAATATTATTTTATAGAAGATAATATTGTTGAAAATTTGAGAGAGAGAAGAATAAATTTTTGGGATAACGAGGGCCAAACGGTGGCAAAATCTTTTAGACGTAAACCCAAAATCTTTCATTATTTTTTAACCATACATTCTAAAAAAAAATATATATATTTAAAATAATATTTTTCAAAAAGATGGCCACCAAAAGGGGTTAAGAATGTAATTAAAAAAGTTTGAGACATAAATGTAATAATTTTTTAAAGTTTATGAATTTTTAGTACAATTGAAATTTCAATTAGTCTAATTATTAAAAATCTTACTGGAATATATTAGCCTAAATTTTATTTTCAATAATTAGAAGTTTGAACTGTGCCCGAATCCCGCTCTCACCCAACTCCTCTCTAGACATACACATATATATATACATCTTCCATTTTCTCACTCTCACTCTTACTAACTCACACACTTTCTCTCTCTGTAATTATACACATCGGGTTGTATCTATACACCGTTGGATGAAGGATCCGGGTGAAATGAAACCCCATTGCTGTTTTAGGAGCTCTTGATAAATATGCAAAGTGAGCTCAGCTCTAATTTTATATGTTTTTTCTGTGGATGAAATTTCCTACATTTTGAATTTCTGGACTTTTTGTTATGTGCTTGACGTGTTTTTTTATTATTATTTTGAGCTTCATCTGTGGAAACCTACAAGATTGTGCATAGATCTGCGAAGCTAAGACCTGGGGTTTGTTTTATTCGTTTTATCAGTCCCCATTTCTAAAATGCAGTTTGTTTTGATGCTTTTTCACATAAATTTTGTGTTTTGTTCTGATATTTTGGAAGAAATTGGTGTCAGAGAAGGAAATAATTCTTTGAAGCTTCCAAGAATACAAATTTTTGTGGATTATTTTCTATTTATTTGGATTGAATTTTTGAAGCAACTGGGGATCTGGATTGATTTGAAATTCAAATTTCTAATTTCTTTTTAAATAATTTTTAATTTTAATTCCTTATTGCAGGAGTTATTTATGTTAGTCTGAATCAAGCTGAAGCTTTTGAAGCTCATGGTCCAACACCTTGATGCAGCATTGGCTTTGCTCCTGGCTTCGTCTTATTTCCACTCCAGTTATTTGTCGAATAATGAAATATTAAACATTTTACTGTTCTCCAAACACTTAATGTTGACTTTGAGCTAAAAGAATCTATATTTTGGTAATTTGTTGTGTTATTTGATTGAATGTTTATTTGTGCTGATAAGTTTACTGAATAAGAATTATTTGTGCTGATAAGTTTACTCAATAAGAATTGCCGCTTGACGTTGTGTTTGGCTATAAGCTGTTTGCGTGTAAATTCCATTGTAATTACATTTGAACATAAAAGCGGAAAGGAAATTAGGAGAGGTATTTTTAGGGGAATAAGTGGTTCTGTTTAGAACTATTGCAACTATTGGGCATATTAATGCCGACAAGTTGAGTGATCTTTTCATCTGTTTTCCCGTTTATGAGAAATGTGTCGAGGGATCCAGCATCAGATAGACAAAAATTGCCTAAGTTCATGTAAATGGTTCTGATTAGATCAGTTAGTTACCGTTTCCTTATGTTCAATTTTTTGAGTTTGCTCTTTTTTCTATTATAGAAACTTAACAAGGAACTTTCTTATTCCCATTCTCTATGTTGTTCAATTTGTTTGCGTAGCTTATGCTCCAACAAGACACGGGGAAGATGGAGGCATTGAACAATACTAAACAAGTGAAAAAGTTCTCTCTATCTTGTTAGTCATGCTAAAATGTAGAATAGGATAGAAATCCGAGCTCTAACTGATCCATCTTTTTCCTTCAAAAGCTATAACAGATCCATTTTTTCATAGAATGCTTCACAACATAGTGCTAAAGTCCAGGATACAAAACAAGTAGCCTCAGTAGAATTGAAATTATGTTAATAAAATTTTATCAAAGAAACGCCCTTAAATTTAAAGGAACACTTCACCTTATAATGATCATAATGTTGAAGGATATTTCCTGTGGACAACTCTAAAAGCTTCTCTAAGTTGAGCTTTATGGTTCTTTTGTCAGGACTGACGTGTTTATTGTAATTTCTGAATAAACATAGTTTCTTCTGTATATCTTGTTTGTCTTAATTATAAATTCATGATATAATTGCAGCTTTAATGGAGGCATACTAGTTTTGTTATATGAACCATCATCCTACGGGGCATGCAACTATGAACAAAGAGAATAGATCTTCCGATGTCATAGACCCCACAGTGCGAATCACACGAGCTCGGGCTAAAGCCTTGGGCTCATCAGGAGGATTGCCACCTTTGTATCCTTCAACCAAACATGATGGTAAACGAGTTTTGCAAACAAACTCCAAAAGAGCAGCATCTGACGAGAACAAACCTGCTGCAGGTTCCTCTGTATTTTCTCAGCATAAGAAGAGGGCCGTTCTAAAAGAAGTAACTAACATACTCTGTGAAAATTCATACAGAAACTGCATTAATGCAACAAAAGTTCAGGTAAGACACTGTAAGACTATAATCATCATTTTGATGATAAATATAAAGTTAGGTTCCTTTTTCACAACTCTCCCTTGCACTTGTTATATTTCAAGAATTTTGCAGGGGAGATACAATTTTTATAAATTTATTGAATGCTGTCTTTGAACTGAAAGTTTGAGGCTTCTCTCCAAAACTCATTGAATGTTGATGTTACTCCCTGTCAGCTTAGTAAACTGGATAGAACAGGCACTCTGAGAAAAAATGCAAGGGTGGCACACGCTGTTTCTGTTAAAGAGTCTCAGGTTCCAGAGGATAGAAGGGAAAACATAATTGAAGAGATTAACGAAGTACAGGTGGAGGAATCACAAGATAATTGCTTCCCCGTAAACATCAAAGAGTTAGTAACAGTTCAACCAAGTGAATTTGTCAGCTCAACGGAAAAACAAAATTCTAGTAAGCACAATCCATGGTGGAGTCAATTGAAGCGAGGTTAGATTTTATTTGATCTTTTCCATGAAACTGCAACGCATTAATAACACACCTTTTCCTTGTTGCCACAGATGAATTTATTTTGATTTTTTTTGTGAGCAAAAATGATAACTAAATGGTGACACCTAATGCTTGCATCACGGCAAATAACAGAATGAAACTCTAAGTCTTCCTTCAAGTTGTGATTATTTCAACTCTAAATTTTAATTGCTCCTTTTGGAATATATTTGGGAGAGCAGTAAAAGTCATCTACTTACATAAGTCTTTCCAAGCTTATTTGGTAGTTACTTCAATTATCAAGAACAAGAGGCTCCTAAGAAAGATGATGTAGGTATACTATCAAATTTGTTCATTTGACAAAATCATGTAGTGTTACTTGCAATGAGATGAAAACATGTTACTCCATATCAGTTGACACATCCAACAGACCTTATCTTTCTCTCATATCCTTGTTTATGTGTTCCCGTGAATTTCATTCGAATTTGTAATGCAATGATGAAGTGAGAATATTTGGTAATTAATCCTTCCTCGATTCATACTTTTGATCAACCTTCTAGTTCATAGTCTTTAGTCATAAGTTCATCTGATGGGAATCACGTTGAAAGTCAAAATGCACATTGCAACCAGGATTGTTCTGTATTCCTTTCTATCGAATGGATTCCTGTATGTGTTTAAGAATTATCTTAGATATCTTGGATTTCACGTTCTCTGTTGCTAATTGTTTTCTTCCGGGTGCATCATTTATTTATTTATTATTATTTTTTTTTTTGTAATTGTATCATCCAGGAGAAAGCACATTCTGGAGTAAACAAGAAAACTTGGATAATGTGGGCATTATGGATATAGATTCAAAACACAAGGATCCACTGATGTGCAGCATGTATGCCCCTGATATATATAGAAATTTGCACGCAACGGAGGTTTGTAAGGCTGTATACCTGTTATTATATGTTCTTTCTTTGTCATATTTCAAATTCCTAAATTTGTCCTCTCACCACTTAGCATCTTGCTACATAATAGTCTCAAATGTTGGGAACTTTTGCTTTTGTCACTTCCAAATTCAGTGTCATGTTATCAAATTCAGTTCAGCATGGATTCACACTGAATTCTTTTGCAAATTAAAATTTTATAATCACGTTGAAAGGAGTCAAAACCTTAATCGTTTCTCTAGATCAATTATAAACTTCTGTTTCCTACAGATACTTTCCGTTTCATGTTAACTCAGACCAATTTTCTTCTCTCTCAGTTTGACCGGAGGCCTTCAGTCAATTATATGGAAAAGCTGCAGCGAGACATCAACCCGGGCATGCGAGGGATACTGATTGATTGGCTTGTGGAGGTTAGTGCATACAGTCAGATTTGGACTCATGAGATTATACTGTTTTTTCCTTGTGGAAAAAACCATCATTCTTACAAAGATACTAAGAACTGTTAGGAATTCGTGTTCCGTTTTTCTTGGTATGTAGTAACTAGTATCAATAGTCTTTCCTACTTCGAAATAGCAAGTTTTTCCTCTCGTTCTCTAGAAATCACGCTTCTCCCTTGTAAAAATAGTAAATTGAGTAATTGTTGGTTGCACTCTTCAACTGTACTCTTCGACCTCCTCTAAGCAGTGCACTGTTATCTTCAATTTTTATTTTATGCTATAAATTCAAAGTTTCAAACTTGTGGCATCCAATAATCTTAGTCCTTTAAGAAAAACTGGGTTTCTTGGGGGTGTTCAAATTATATTTCTTTTTCTTAGTTGTATTACGCTGAGGGTGTGTCTCCTCTATTTCAGGTTTCTGAAGAGTATAGGCTGGTCCCAGACACACTTTACCTTACAGTAAATCTTCTCGATCGGTTCCTGTCTGAAAACTATATTGAGAAGCAAAAATTGCAACTGCTTGGTGTAACTTGCATGTTAATTGCTTCGTAAGTTTCCTTTATTTACAGGAAGTTTTAACGCTTAAATATTTTCTTAGCTTATATCTTTCTAAATTTCGGTTTGAAGAAAATATGAAGAAATCTGCGCACCTCGTGTGGAAGAGTTTTGCTTTATCACAGACAATACCTACACAAAAGAAGAGGTACATCGTTTTCTCTTTTGCAAGGTTATTTCTACTATTTATTGTAGGTCAAGGACGATGTTCATGTTAGAGGCTAATATATTTTATGTTTCAGTTTGGTTCTTTGTTTGTATAGCTGCATTTTCCTTGATATAAATCTCAATAAACTCATAGCTTTAAAAGTATTCGTGCATTTGGCCCTATCAGGAAAAGTTTTTATTTGCAAACGTAGAACTCACTTGCGGTTACGTGGCAGGTAGTGAAAATGGAAAGTCGTGTTTTGAACTTTTTGGATTTTCAATTATCTGTTCCCACTACAAAGAAGTTCCTTCGGTACTCGCCATATCTACCATCTGTGTCCCTTATTTTCAGTGTAATGCAATCTTGTTCAGTTCAGTATCTCTTATTTTTGCACTGTCTCGATCTGTTTCGCAGGAGATTCATTCAAGCAGCACAGGTTTCATATGAGGTAGACAAGACATTATACAGGTTTTTCTGTTTTTCGTACAAGGAAGAAACCATTCTGACTAAATAATTTCCCCCATTTCCAGGTTCCATCTGTTGAACTGGAATTCTTGGCGAATTATTTAGCAGAGTTAACTCTAACTGAGTACAGTCTCCTAGAGTTTCTTCCATCCCTTATTGCCGCATCTGCTGTATTTCTAGCCAGATGGACACTAGATCAATCAGACCATCCATGGGTTTGCATCTTTTATGACTCTTGATCTTTCCCTTCTGATAGCCTTCAAACCCAAAATGATTGTGTACTTTTTGCAGAATTCGACTCTGGAGCATTACACCAACTATAAGGCATCGGAGATGAAAACCACTGTCCTTGTGTTGCAAGACTTGCAGCTAAACACTCATGGATGCAAGTTGCCAGCGATACGTGAAAAATATAAACAATCTAAGGTAAACCCTTTTACGACATCCCATTCCTTTCACTTTTGTACCTTGATAGCAATACACTGATAGCATGTTTGGTAAGCAACAAAAAAAGTTTAATCTTATTTGTTATAATGTCGAATGATGTGTACCAAACACGCTCTCTTAATGTTGATCATGACATCTTCTAATGAAATTATGCTCTCCATGACAGTTCAAGTGTGTGTCAACTTTCAATTCTCCAAAACCCGTTCAATCACTTTTCTAGCATAATCAATTCTCCTAGTCGATGACCAGATGTAATAGCTACAACTGACATTTTGCTTCTCTGAGATGCTCTCGTACCAATGCTAGAAGCCTCCAGTCTTCATTATATTCTCTCATGCTTACTGATGTTGGGAAAATGCTAGTACATCAACCGATATATAGCTGGACCCCATAGAACGCACTTTCATTCTTTATTCATTCATCTTGCAAACTCGTACCAATGTTCAGTTCAATTAAGTTCTGATGGCACCGGAGCTTTGTAAAATGAAGATGTAAAGGAGAGAATGATGTGGGCTAGTTAATTTGTAAGAGGTGTTTTTTAGCATATTTTAGCAGACTCAGACCTTCATAATTTCTAGTAAACTTATTCAAGACCAGCTACTTGCTGGCTGTTAGGCCTTGGCTATTTAAAGATCTTTTCTGTATAAATACTCAAAATGTTGTGTAACTTCCTAATTTATCAATGAAATAAATGATTTCTAATGCTTGTTTCTTGTGTATTAGATGATTGTGTTGACCAGTTTTTTTTCTTCATCAAAGCATGTTTGGGTAAACTTTAAAGTGTCATATTTGCTGTTTTATTTTGGCAGTAAGCGCAAATTAATGAGCTTTAGAAAGCACATGCTTATAACCTTAGCCAAATGTGCTTACTTCTGGCTTAAAATTTGCTTCTGAAGCTAATGTGTGCTTGTTTGAAAACTAGAGGCCATACCATCTAATGCCAACAGAAGGGGCTTAAAATTTGGGCTGTAGTCCCGTGGACCTTTTGTCAGGAATAAGAAGACGACTCACTGATTTATTTAACCAACTTTGGTTACCGTCCAAATTGTCTTTTGCAGATTGAGGGAATTTCTCATTTGCATGTCCAAATATGCAACCTGCAAGTTAGACATCAGGCATAAAACTTTTGAGGATTAATTTAACTTTTTATTGAGTCCAGTCAATTGTGACGAATTTTAGCATTTGTTTAGTTTAGTTAACCATACATTTCATGAGATCCACAACTTCTGAATCTCACATTTCTTCTATCAAAATATACAAAAAATCTGAAAATCAAACAGTGACCTGAGGGTCTAAAGATATCAGTGTATCATTTACAATATTTTCAAACACCAAAAAATCATTTTATTCGCTAGAAGAACAATTAGTACCCAACTCCTTAGAAGATGGATAACATGCGTAATTTGATTTCTACCACTAATTGTGCATTGATTATCTGTCATTGAAGACACATGCGTAATCTAGACAACAATTTTTTTTTTTAACAATCTTTTACGATGGATTCAACTGTTATATGTTATTAGAAGAATAAAATTTATTTGGTGTGTGCAAGATTTAACTGATCAAAATGATGTATATTGAAGTGATAACCACGAATTAATAGTCTAAAAGTTTGTTAGATTCTTAATAACAAAAGAAACAAACAAAAATAGAAAATAAAAGGAAGATTGAACGTCTTTTACCATTGCACTAGAAAAATATGAGTTCTTCAAAATTTGGGCATTGTCCTAACACAGATCATCACAACAATCACCTGAGTAGCCTTATGATTGATACGACTCTGTATCGACCTTTGAATCACCATCATGTTAAGCAAAAAACGATAATTAATTTTATCATGAAAAATAGGTAAACAAATTCAGAGTAAGTCTGGGCCTATTTTTGAGGCAAAAAAATCCATTTTTTTACCGTTACAGCCTACTATTGTTGACTAGCTGTGTGTAGGGAGGGACCCATCTATTTGCTGCAACGGTAATATTTATACTTTTAATCCCCTGAAGTAGAAACCATAGTTATTAAACCCGGCTTGGCCCGGTCGGCCCGATAACCCGGGCCCTTGTCCGAGTCGGGCAAGGTCACTTTATATAAATCAAGTGGTTCGGTCAAAAGTCGGTTTTACTGGGTCGACCATCCGGGCTGGACTTTAGAGGGCTGGGACATTTTTTAATAATTATGGTGTTATATAATTTTCGGGCCGGATTTATTGGGCCAAATTGACCCAATAGATTTTTTTAACCAAATTTCCAAACTCTTCTACATTGATATTTCAAAAAATTATTTTGTTTGAAAAAAAATTAATTTTAATTAAGATAAATTGAATAGATAATACACATAATTTTTTGATCAATAATAACTAATAAAATCAAAATTTAATCATTATCACTAATAAATGAGTTCAAAAATAATTAAATGCATAAAAAAATTAGTGACAAAGAATTTGAAAAATTTAATTTTGTCTCAAGCAAAAAAATAAAAAATTATACTTTAAAAACTATTAAATTATTTTTAAGTAATGACCCACCAGTCCGATCAGTGGTTTACCGATCCAACCAGTAACCCGATGACCCAGTACCTTGATCGGGTCGAGTATGATAACTATGGTAGAAACAGACAGGCTAAAATAACAAATATAGAAGAAAACATTAAGAAGCTAATTAATTGCTTCGTCAAAGTTAAAAAATTCTTCACTTTTTCCAAGAAATAACCTAATTAATTTTGTCATTGAGGTAGTCAACATACTTATTTTTTATTGAATGAATTCCACGTTGTGTCATATAATCGTAAGAAGTTACATTTTCTATTAAACTTGGGAACACTGCATTTATTAAGTGTAACTCTGAAATTTCAGTATCACCACATGCTATAAATAGTCCTTTAATAAGTTGATGAAGTCATCCTCTATATAAGGTTATATTTGATTACCAAATTGGATCAAGTATTTGTGCAAATCGATTGTCATTTTGAGTACAAATGTTTTGATTTAGTTGCAATTTTTACATTTTTTTTCCAACGATATGATCTAACCCAACTTTTGTTAATTGTTTGTTGCCTTGTTTTCTTGGGACGATATGTAGTACTTTATTGCCTCCAAATACAAAAATCTTTCCACCAAATAATTATAAATTGTTTAAAATATCTCTTGGAGTTCTATCAACAATTTCTTTTATGTTATTGTTGGTCATTGGTGCTTTTGCCTGTCGAATCAATTCTGTTGTAGTACTTTGCTTTAATATGTTACACATTGTTGATTCATTAGTTTGGAGTGAAATATTGAATCTTGAATGGACGATTCTGCCTCCTGACATTATTGATGTTGCTACACCTAAAAGTTGTTGTTGCAAATGCCATAATCTTTTGAGATCAAACCCTTGCTAGTAAATCATAATATAAAAATGTTTTCCGCCATGTCGTCATGTTCATCGACAAAAATACACCTCCGCTTCCACTGTTCATTCTTTCAAGTATAACATCAAAAGCATATTTTGGATCTTGATATAGATATTATATTATTTAAATATCAACATTTGGAACTTCGACAAAGCGTTCATCTAAAATTTCCTTTGCATTGGGTTCATTGTTACCATGAGAGGTATCAATAAGTTGAGGTAAGTCATATGTATTAATAATCTTTCCCATAGATTGGAGGGAAAATGTACATCTCGTGAAGCGCACTGCACATAATATTCTAACGATTCTTCGACATTTCTTCTGAAATCAGCATTGAAATCAACTTCATCGTGTATTGCATGTAAATTTCCTCTCAACTTAATTTTATATTATAAACTATCATGAAATACACATAAATTATATTTCATTTGAAGATCGTTGGCTGAAAGATTAGAATCATATTTAATTTGATATTATAAGTTGAAAAATTAACTTAATGCATGGAAAATTAGGAAGATTAAATAAGGATATAGTTGACAAAAAATAACAAAATTAAGGACAAAATTATAAACCAAACGAGGGTATATTGAACCTCACGTGAATGTAAAACATAAATTTTAGTGCCAAGGTGAACACATTAATGCAACCTTTCAATTTTCTTTTATAACTTCTCTTTTTTTGAAATAACTATTGTTTTATAGGAAATTGATATAACTTACTATTGTAAGATTAGTAACTTTAATGATGTCAGATAAAAAAAATTAATACATGGAAAAACTTAATCATGTTAGAAAAAAAACTTCATGCATGGGAAATTATATATATTTGCTATCATGTTTTATTTTATATGTAACTAAAAGAATTATAAAAAGTTTTAGTGAATATAAATTATAATACCTAGGTGAAAGGATTAATGGAAAACTTTCACTTTTTTCTTCTAATTTATTATTATTATTTTTGTGAATTAATGTGTGTTTAGTAGGAAAGGAATTTAAATTGACTTTTTTTAGAATAATAACTAATGAATGTTAAAAAAATAATAATGCATGAATTAACGTTAACTTTATGCACTAATGTCGTGAATGTTAAATATTAATTTTAGTGCCAAGGTGAACATATTAATGCAACCTTTTAGGATTTTTTTTTTTTTAAAATAAAATAAAATTAAACGAGCATGTAAACCTTAAATTTTAATAACATACACTTTAAATGTTAAAATTGGTTTTAACATTATTGTGACAAATGAACATTATAATATTCTTCAAAAACATGCCCTTTGAGTTCCTTAAACACTTTTTTTTTTTTTTTTTTTTTTAAAATTCATGTTGAATAAATTGAATTAATGTTGTTAATAACAATATCCATTTTTAAATTTCATTTTGAAGTAATGAAATTAATCAAATTAAAAGATTTTTTTAAAAAAAAAATCTCTAAAGGGGAATTTAAGGCCATCCTTTGAGTTCCTTAAAGAACACTCATTTTTCAATTTTATGTAGAATAAATTAAATTAATACTGTTAATAAAAACATTCGTTTTTAAATTTCATTTTGAATTAATGCTATTAATCAAGTTAGAAGAATTCCTTTTTTTTTTTTTTAATCTCAAAATGGAATTTAAGGCCATCCGTCAAGTCCCTTAAACAACACCCGTTTTTCAATTTCATATTGAATAAATTGAATTAATGCTGCTAATAAAAGTTAATGTAATATTAAAAAGATTAATTTAGAGAAATATTGAAAAATGGAAAAGAAAATAGAAATTTTAATTTCATGTTGAATAAATTGAATTAATATTAATAATTAGTTACTAATAAAATTAAAATTAAATAAATGTGTATTGGGAATATAGTTAAATATATAAATTGAATTAATGCTGCTAATAAAAATTAATGTAATATTAAAAAGATTAATTTAGATAATTATTGATAAATGGAAAAGAAAATGGATTTTTTAATTTCATGTTGAATAAATTGAATTTCTCAATTTCATTTTGAAGTAATGCTATTAATCAAATTAAAAGATTTTTTTTAAAAAATTTCAAAAGAGAGATTTAAGCCCATCTTTTGAGTTCCTTAAAGACCACCAGTTTTTCAATTTCATGTAGAATAAATTGAATTAATGTTGTTAATAACAACATCCATTTTGAATTTCATTTTGAATTAATGCTATTAATGAAGTTAAAAGATATATTTTTAAATCAAAATGGGAATTTAAAGACATCCTTTAAGCTCCTTAAACAATACCCGTTTTTTAATTTCATGTTGAATAAATTGAATTAATGCTATTAATAAAAAATAATGTGATTTAAAAAGATTAATTTAGGGAATTATTGACAAATGGAAAAGAAAATGAAAATTTTAATTTCATTGTTGAATAAATTGAATTAATGTTATTCATTAATCATTAACAAAATTAAAATTAAATAAGGGTATATGGGCATATAGCTAAATATGTAAGGGTAAAATTAGTATTCAAAAGTTTTTTCTCAATCATTCCTATTAATATATTGTAGATTTAACAATAATTAATGAATTAATGTACTATATTCTTATCTTTATGGACAGAGTATATCATGTGTTACAATTGTAGCCAATTAGTATTGATTAAGAGGTTAAAATATTTATATCATGTTGTTGGATAATAATTAGAATTATAAAACTTTGATTTGCAATATTTTTATTGATACTACTTATGTTTTAATATGAAATTTTATACTAAAATTTATGGTTTAATTTATTCAGTATATGTTAATTTTTTCTTTGTTAAACCGTGATTTTAAATCGAATCAAATCGAAAAAAACGGTTTGGATTGGTTTGTTTTAGAAATTGACGTGGTTTGGTTTGGAATTTTTCCAAACTACTTTAAGTAGTTTGGTTTGAAAATTTGTTTCGGACTGTCCAAATTGAACAGTGTTCACCCTTACTAAGCATTTAGAAATTCAAAAATTTTAAATTAAAAGTAAAGAATTTTGTGATTGGATAATTTTGCCCTTGTTAAAAGAGCACGTGCTACTGTGCAAGTCATGAGATTGAGTGAACGGAAAAACTTGACAGAAACCATAAAGAGGGATCAACATTGTTAAGTTCTCAAAGGTTTCGGATAAAAATTGGAAAAAGAAATTATTAAGTACATGATTGATACTTTTGGCAAATGTGGAGGACTAAATTTATAATTTACCTTTAAGTTAATTTTAACATTCTAGTTAAAGGCAGTGATTATTCATCAGCGATTATTTGTCAAATTCCTTGGTGAAGATTGAAGAATGATCCCTTAACATGTTTTATGGGGATAAAAAAGTATTTTTATGCTCTTAAAAGTAGTTTTTGCTTATTTTTTAGAAAATACTTCTATTTTTCAGGCTTAGCCAAACAAGCACCAAGTTATAAGCTCATCTTGATTAAAAAGATCGGCAAGTGGCATTGCCTTCCAAAAAAATTCTCATGTATACAATAATCTCTTCAAGACAGCGTGTAAGTTGTAACATAAAAATAATTTTCTACTGATTTTATCCTTATCTTTCTTCAGTTTTTTTATAAAATGATGTGCAAAAATATAAAGGTATAATGTGTATTCAATCACTTTTTAGGGGAAAAAGATGCATGACCTTACCCATTAGATTCAGGGGAAAAGAACATAATAAACAGCATCAGATTATATTTTGTTACAACAGGCTATCGGCGGATACTACAAAACGATCAGTGCACGTTCGGTAGGGACAACTGAACAGTATTGAATAGCAACAGATAAAAAGAAGCTTGTTCAGTCTTTTCCAATACTGTGTATTAAACATGCACGACAGTTTTCACCAACCCACCTCTCATGGTTCTCCAACCAACAAACTAGGTGAATGCACACAAACAAAAAGGATATTTCTGACTGCTCAAGGAGTAACAAGAACCGCGGTGTTTCCAGCTATTGGCTGGCAACTAGCAGCATTCTCCAAGAGCTTCCACGCTTCCTTCCTTTTCTTGACTGCAAAGTTTAGCTTCTCTTGTTCCTCGTTATAACTGGAAATGCAAGCTAGGACAAGGGAGTCGTCCATTTCTGAGAACATCTTTTTTACGTTTAAGGTTAAGTTGAGCACAGCCTGGTTCCAGTGGTTTTGAGCATTGCTTTCTAGAGCCGGGAGAATAATGGGCAGAATCACATGCCGGTTATGTGCAATAAGATTGAGAACTTGGTCATTATTCCAGAAGAACAGAGCCCTTTCGGCTACCTGGTACAGACAAGATAAACCATCAGTCTAGAAAATCAGTTGTTAATTAACAAACCATCTTTTTTCGTATCATAGACAAACTTGTGTTACTTGGGGAGAAAAAGGACTAAAAGCATATACAGTCAATTTCACCATCCAAAGACAGAGAAACAGAACATCTAGTGAAAGAGTTGAAATGATGGTCAGCAAACCAAAATCCATCATTCAAACGTACAAACATGTTTCAATGACGAATACAAAATCCAGATTGACTCCTCTGGATCCCTCAAAGAAACAGGTTTTCTTTTAGTTTTTTTCCCGATGGATTAAAGTGGGTGGAAGCCATAGGTATGTAGAAAGAAAATGCTTACAACTCCATCCAGGACACGTAATCATTCAGTAAGTTAAGAAATAGCAATGTGTGAACTGTAAATCGATAAAAAGGTTATGAAAGAAATTGAAGAGCAACAAACTCTCCTGAAACCCGATGAATAAAAGAATAGCTACATCACTCTCTCAAAAATGGTCAACAAGATTTTTTAGAATTCTACATTTCACCTCCAAATTAAGTCCATGGAGGTCTCCATAATATTCCCCACTCAGCAACACAAAATAGTTCAGCACAGAGACTGAATTTCAGCAGACACTTTATCGCTTCTTACAGGTCATAACAAGGACGTCCGAAGGAAAGAAGTCTAGACTAGACAAAACACGTGCAATGAAGATTCCTCTATCATTTTCTTCATAATTTTTACAGATTAGAGCCTCAATATTATTGTTTCAACAAATTCCAGTTCTCAAGTCTCTATTAACTGCACATCATAAAAATCAGCAATGCTCGAGACAAAATTTTCTTTTCTCAACTTCAATGTCCAGAACAAGCCAAGCCATCTGTGAATGCTAATGAAAACCTTTCACTTTGCAAACCACCACTAAACCTTCTTCAACCCCCAAAAAACATGGTTGAACAGGAACTCTACAAAAGTACAAAAATTATGTGTAAAGGTCCGATATATGGAAGGCTAACTTAATTAGTCCAGACCATATAGTGATATATGGAAGGCTAACTTAATTAGTCCAAGCAGAAGGCTTCTATTGGAATTTGGAAGCCAAAGCACCAAGAAACTACCAAACACTAAAATTCAAGACTTAATTCTCACATAGATAATATTTTGAGCGGCATTGTTTAAAAAATCGCAATTGAGACTCGACTTATGTGTGCATCAGAGCGAGGGGAACGTCACATAGATAATATTTTGTCAACATTGTTTAAAAAATAGCATTGAGACTAGACTTATGTGTGCATCAGAGTGAGGGGAACAAAAAAACATCAAGGCACAGATACTAGACAGTTTTGGAGACGCCTCAAGGCTAGTAAGAGAGAAACTCATTAATTTTCTTTAGGTGTGGGCCCAAAAACATTAAAAATTCTTATGCACGCCCTTCAGGAATAGCCAATTGCCCTACCAACTATTACTAAGAGCATGTTTGGCATATGTTTATAAATGCTTGCTAAAAGTCAAACCACTTGTTATCTATATATTTCTTGGAACCCACAAGTACTATCCACTTATCCCCACCCATTTCTATATGGGAATCAACAATTACTAAAATGTTAAAATTGTGTTTTCCCATGACCCACTTTCGGAATTATTCACTGGCCCCCACCAACTAAAGTAATTGGTTTATTACGCACTCATTTTGAATGATTTCGGTTTGCAATGAGGCTTACGCCTCAAAACACCTAGAGGTTTACACCTTGCCTCCCAAAGGAAAAACACGAGCACCGACACCTCTATATAAACAATGATATTGAGCAAAATATTTAGGCCCTATTTGACCCACATTCTCATTTTCATTTTCATTCTTCTACTCATTTTCAATCACACATTTTTCAATAAAATAATATTTTCCATCACATCAATACCTTTTCCTTCTTTTTCAACCACACATTTCCCATCATATCACTATTTCAAAATTCATTCTTCCCCAATAATCTCTATCAAACACACTCTTAATCTGTAAAATTTTACATTTAGTTAAAAGGATGCTTAAATTGTTCCATCAACTCCTAATTCAGAATGTTTTAAAAAATATTTCTATGTTATGACTAGTTGGAGCTACGTGAACAAAGTTCACAACTTTGATTCCTAATGAGATTGATAGTCCACTGGAATAATCTAGAGCAGCAGATAGGCAAGTGAATATATGTTTGGTTGATCAGCTTAATGTAAATGATTTCAGACAAGAATCATAGATAAATAAAATATTGGAAACGAATGTAAACTAAAGTTAAATGGAAAAATTAAGGAAAGTAAAACTGCCAATATATTTCAATGCACACATGCCTGCATTATCTAGCTATACATGTGCACTTACAAAGACACTCCAATTTGACAAGCTCTATTGAAGCCAAGAAAAAGTAGTATCAAGGCCACAGAATTCTTAGAGGAAGAGGCTCAAGCATTCGTATATGCATAATGAAATTAGTATTGATAAATTCAAAGAGTTAAACAATAATACGGTATTATTAACTCCAAAATCATCAAGATTTGCTCTCTTTTTCTTTTTAGAAATCGAAGTCCTTGTTTTCCTAAACTAGGGAAGCATTTTTTCCTCCTTTTACAGATTTTGGAATACAAACTTGCCTAACCAAAACCCACATCTTCTACTAGATTAGGCAGCCATGCATTCACTATTGCTGTCCCAGTCACCGTAAAAGATGTCTTTCTGAACTCCCAAAATTTTCTACTTTAGACCAGTGTTCTAAAAAGCGCGCCTAGACGACGCGTGACAAAATTGCCTCGCCTTGTGCCTAAGCAGAGATTAAGCGGTCAACGGGAATATTGACCGCTTAATGCGCGCATTAGGAGGCCTAGGCGCGCCTATGCGAGTTTTTTTTTTTTTTTTTTTTCATTTTCCCACCATATTATAAATAATAACTTGAATATGCTATGCTCCATTAAATGTACATTTTTTTTGTTTTGTTTTTTTTTTTTTTTTTGTAGATACACACCAAGAAAATGAATAAATTTAACACTACGAGGATGAACAATCTCGTTTATGTCCAATTTAATGCAAGGTTGATGAGCAAGAAGAAGAGGAAGGCCAAAATAGAGACTTTACTAGCAAGTGATGCTACTAATACACAATCTTGGATTGTAGGAGGTTGTGATGATGAGAGTGAGAAGGAGAATAATAGGGTTGATAATGATATCTTACAACTTACAAGAGGTACAAGAAATGATCAAAATGAAATAAGGGAGCCCGAGGAGGATGATTTTGTATCGGATGACACGGAGGATGAATTAGATGAAGAAGATATTGAATTGGAATCCGATAAAGAGTTAGATAAAATTTAAGTTACAAGCTATCTATGTTGTGTAATTATGATTTTGAAACTTATCTTTTTTTAAGGAATTATTAAGTACATACAATATTTTATAATTTTAGATGTTTGGTATGTATTATATGAATTAATACATGTTTTTTTATAATAATTAAAAATTAAAAAACGCTTTTTTACGCCTAAACTTCGCCTAGGCTCGTAAAGCTTGAAGCTTGGCCTCCACGCCTAGCCACGCTTTACGCTTTTTAGAACACTGCTTTAGACACAAAAATGACTTTAATAATCTAACTCTTCTACAATCTTTTAGCAATGAGAGATCCAGGATGCATACCTATGGGAGAGACACAGATGAGAGTTATGTTTAGGGACAAATATAGAATTTAACGAAAACATTGTGGGCAAAAATCTGTACTTTCAAAGAGGCATATTAGTTTTTTACGGCTTTTGCTTAATATATAGTAGGGCTTTCAATTCTTAAAATGGGAATATTTTATCCTCCCACCATCAAGAAAAATGATCGAATTAAAATTTCTTTGGCAAAAGAAAAATTAGTAGCTTGCCAATTCTTTAAAATTTAGTGGTGGCTCGCCTCAAACTACACCCCCTGTTCGGTGATGGAAAAAAGATCAGCTATATTCTTTATGTTCATGCATATAACAACCAATAACATGATGTATTATAGGTCTACACTAAAAATAACTATAATAAAAAGGAATCCATGCACAGACCATGATGGTGCAAGCAGGACCTAATGCACACACACTGCAGTCCGTGGGATAATAAAGTTGTAAAAGTGTAAAGTTGAGGGAATTGTGCCATAAAATAAATGAGGACATAAGAGTATAAGAACTAAAGGAATTTCATTTCGCAAAAGCAAACTGAGATATCCACCAATTTCTAGAAACATGGTGGTGACTTGCCTCAAACTATGTCCACTCCATTGTGATGGAAAGAAAAATCATCTATGTAAATCCAATAAAACGATCACAAGTGTCAAATCTAAAACATATGTGAAACAACTGGAACTATATGGTGTAACAGAATATGGGAAGTTACCTGAAAATGGAAGCTATTGATACATTGTCCAATCCGCCAGAATAATGGAACCATGACTTTCTGGAACTCAGCCATGTTAATTGCTTCCAGAATCTCTTCCAATTCACTTAGGAACATTACCTCCTTCTGACTATTTGTGATCGGCCAGTATTTTAATAGACCCTTAATCACACCACCGGCCAACTTTGGCTCCTTCTCTATAAACTGTGTCACACAATATGACAGCTGCTGAAAGTAAACCCCCAGTGACTTTGGCTTGTGCAGTGGAATCAACGCCCTCCAAAGAAAAATCTTATGCTCCTCCTTCAATGGCAAAGCAAATCCAGTAATCACACTCCCAAAAATCTCCAACAACTCCGCAATGCCATTATGCTTCTCTGTCTCAAATACAAATATGTAGAACACATGGCTTATACTCTTCCTTACAAATGGCCGGTGAACCATAAACTTCCCATAAATCCTATGCAGAATTGCCTTCAGACAATCCCTTTCCCTGGGATCCTCCGAACGAAACAAGTCAATAGTCCTTAAAATAAAGGAATGATTTATATACTTCTTTGCAACCTTTGCTTCCAATGAAGGTGAAGTCACAAACTTGAGCAAGATATCATACACTATTTGTAAGTGAGACCACGCGGGATCAAATGTTGGCTCAGAGTCATTGTCGTTTTCACCTAAATTGGTGTTACTCGACTGATAATTAGGAGGGAAATCACGGAATAGATTAATAGAGCACATTTTGCATGTAGCTAAAATTGCAGGCTCCGAGAACTTTGGAGGGTTCTGTGATACGAAATCAAGAAGCTCAAGCAGTGTCGCTCGTTTGAGCTCCTTTTCATGAGTGTTTTTCGCAGGGTCATTGAAGTCAAACACCACGCAGCAGAGGCTCAACTTACTGATGAAAAGATTCAATTTTTCAGAGCTTGGTACATCTTTAAAAGCCAACAGTGGTTCAATGCCCGCGATCGCACTGGCCGGGAAAACCGCAGCCCGTTTGACGGCAGGGCAGGCAGCATTAGCCCGGCCTGAGCCAGGGGATGAAGCATTGATGCAGGAATTAAGGGTTCTTGCCGAATCTCTATCCGATTTTGTGGATTTGCGAGGGAGTTTGCTCAAAATCTGCTTCCACATTCTGGAATCTCTTTTCCCTTTGCAGATTGACGAATTTTTTGGAAAATGGAAACAAATCGAAACTTTGGGGTTTTCAAATCAAAGGCATTTTGGATGAAGGAAATGGATCAAACCCTGATCTTGGCGAGTCATGCATGGATGACGAAAATTGGGGATCTGGAAGAGAAGCCCTAGATTGAGAATGTACTTTAGATTACAACATATACCTCATAAAGGCGAGATCTTTAAACAAAGGCTGAACCGAAAAAAGTTACTAAAATGCAGTGAAACCCTAGAAACCATCAAAGAACCCATTTTTTCAAACTAAAATCAAGAAAGTTATAACAGTCTCCTCCTTTACAAAACCCATATCGGAATACACGCACAAACATGTGAATGAATTTCTGCATCCATTCATGTACACATCTACAAATACATATATGTGCGCGTATATAGATAGAAAGAGAAATGATGACGATTGTAATTAGCTTGAACAAACCTTGGATTCTTTAGAGAGAGAAAGAGAAGAAGCCACACAAACACACACGCAGATTGCAGACAGATGTTTAATCGTCAATTGTACATAGAATTGTTTATATTTATGTACATCTACTTACTTATATATGTAGATGTACTATTTATATACATTATATGGAATTTAGAGAGGGAAGAGTGTGTGTGTGTGGTTAATTATGAAAATCGCCATTGATGAAGGGTGGAGAGATTAAAATAGAGGATCAATTCCTTAATTGCATTTCTTTGTCTGTTTCTTTCAATCAAACCAAATGATGATTGCACTTTTCTGTGTGTTGGATGGTACGGGACTATGACCTACACGTCTACCCCACTCCGTCCCCACATCCCAACCAAACCACAAAAATAATTACTATTAAATTAAAAAATGATATTAAAAGAGAGAAAAAAGGGGAGGAGGGGAGGAGGAAATTAGAAAAAGTCATTATATTAGCGTGTGTTACATAGACAATTAAAGTCTCATATTTATAAAGAAGAATTATGATTATAAGGAATATAATGATAATAATAATTAGAATTGTAATGATATAAATGTCAAATCACTAATAAACATATTATTTAAAGCGTTTTCCGTTAAATGATACATTACAAAATGACTATCTTGTTAAAACTTCGATCAATAAAAATTCAATGAAAAAAAAATCAATCGAAAGAAAAAGAATACAGTTATTTTGGAGTATTAAACATAAATATTGTATCATTAAAATCCTGCCAGAAAAATTCATTGAGATAAAACTTAAGCGAAAAAAAAGAGTATAACTATTTCCCTTAACGTTGATCATTGAAAATCTTTGAGTTGACACATTTTCAATTATGTGAACCAATTTTTTGAATGTAGATGTTGGTAGTGATTTTATGAATAAATTAGCCATATTATTATTTGAGCGAATTTGTTGAACATCAATATCACATTCTTCTGAAGTCCATATATATGGAAGAATTTTAAAAAAATAGTTATGTCATGTCACCTTTGATATGAGTTGAGATTTGTTGTCCAAATTTCCTACCTTGATGATTGTCCATCCAATGAATTATTGACATGTTAACAATAATTTATATATCATCTCAAATTATACTCATTAACTTCACCACTAACCAATCAAATTGATGACGTGTCAATAATTCATTTGATAGATAGCAAAATTAGACGATAGGCCTCATATCCCTTTGATATAGCCTTATTTGAGTTGTGCAATACAAGATACATTGTCTTCATAAAAATTGTTGGACTATCTTTTTGTTGAAGTTAATCCACATGAATCTTATATATGATGGGTTAAGTTCATCAACCATACACATTTTCCTCATGTTTCATGAATTACAATAATTTTAGAATGATTTGAAGTTGTTGCTGTCAATGTTTGCTTCACATATCTCTGTGATATAGATGTAAAATAATTTCAAATCAATAGTACATTTTAGGTAACAAAAATGTGTTTAACAACATTTTCAATGTCTTTGAGTTAGTGTAGAATTATATCTTGCAAGAAAATTTACGAAAAAAATTATGTTGGGTGTACAATTTGTAACATAGGTTAATGTTCCAATTGCACTATAATATAGTATTTCATGATCAAAACTTTTTCTCCATCATCAAGTAGACGAAATAAATTTCTTTTCAAATCAAGTGATTAAACAATCATAGGTGATGTTAATGAATGTACTTCTATATAAAAACGTTCTAAAACTTTTCTGTATATGAAAATTGATGAACAAATATCTCTTCTCGAAAATGCTAATGGATGTCCAACTACTTTTCGTTTCTCCAAGGAATTTAACTTCGCTTGTATGACTTTTTTCAATTTTTTGTCAATCATTTTTGTGTGACAGTCTTTAACAAATCGTTGGTTAGGATCCTCATTTTTCTTAATTTCAAAAGTACATAAAGACGAAAATATTGTCTATAATAATACTATTTCATTACATAACAATTATGAGATAAGAACAAATTTATTAAAATCTAATAATTTTCGAACACTTGTAATTTTGTAGGAACCATATTTTCAATATTTCATTAATCAATCTTTTCTAATATTATTTCTTCCGAAATTTCTTGTTGATTTTTTTTTCCTTGTACTTTTCTTTTTCGAGTTGCAGAGTCTTTTAAATTAATTAATCAATCGTGTTTCTGGCATATTTAAGATTCATTTGCTATAACAGATTGATGTGATCCAAGCAACGAGTCCAAGGAAGCCGAGCCCCGACCGAGACCCGTTGCTTATCGAAGGAGGTCCGATAACGCAATCAAGGGAAAAAAGGTAAATCAAGCATTGGGACTACTCGTGCAAGTAACAATGGACGACGCCATGATCTACACGCAAAAGGAGACAAATTTCATGTTGGGGTCGAGGTCGGAAACCAATTGGATCAACAAGATACAAGCGACCGAAGAAGGAGTCTCACTGGAATGCCTAAGCGACCGCTTAGAGTAAAAGCCAAGCGGCCGCTCAACCACCAATCGAAACGCACAGGGCGTCAAAGAAGCCTTCCAAGCGACCGCTTGGAATATAACCAAGCGACCGCTTGGTTATAAAACTCAGCGAGTTTTCTATTTTTGGCGAGAATCCTAGTTTCTTTAAAATTCTATTTTTTATTGATGTTTTATCATGTTTGGAGATTATGCACGAATTTCATAGGATTTTTAGTTTTAGTATAAATAGTTTATTTATCATTATTGTAAGGACTTTTGACAATTTATCAATTAAGTGAGATTATTGCTTTCAATCTTGTTCTTCTTAGAACACTGCGAACTTATCAAGATCTTCTTGTGACGTTCAACATTGAGTGCAGATCACGGGTTTTGTAATCAAGAGGTCTATCAAGCGTCGTTCTTGTTGGGTTGCTTGATTCAACATTCTTGGTTGAATCTTTAAACCGGAATTATTTTTGGGCTTTCTTGGGGTTTCAATCTAGTTGCGGGGTTGCATAGTGATCGTTGTTACGTGGTTCTCATCAGTTGGTATCAGAGCAAGGCTCCAAAATAATTAAGGTTATATTTTTTGTTGCTTTGAGTCTTGTGTTTCTTTTTTCTTTTTTTGTTCTTCGTGTTCTTGTGTCCAGTAAAAGTTCTTGAGTCTTTGATCCAAAAAAAATCAAAAAAAAATTCAAAGTTGTTTCTGGACTATTTACAGGTCCGAATTAAGTCTCGTTTGTTTTGCTGATTTTCTACTCAAATTCCCAAGAGTTAAAAAAAAATATTTATTATTGTTACGGGAATTGCCAGCATCATTAATTTCTATTTTTTTGAGTCAATCAAAAATATATACAAACTTCACTTCGAATCCTACACTTGTTACTTCTTGAGTCATTAGCTCCAAAATTCATATACTTGGTCTTTGTTGAGCCTTTCTTCTATCTTTTTCTTTTCTTCTATCGAATTCACGATCACACTCGGTTGAATACACAGGATTACATCTGTGAGTTCACCTTGTTCTTTGAATATACTTGAGCGAAAGCATTGAGTGGTAAAAGGCAAGAGTGGTGAGATTAATAGAGGGTAAAAGCCAAATTTGAGTGATACACAAGTGACTTTTTGTGAGGCTACAATTCTTAAAGATTAGGATGTCAGATAGAGAAGGGTCAAATTCCATCAAACAGCCGAATCAAAACTACATGAGAGATGATGCAATAAGGAGGTTTGAGAGGGTGCTTGGGGATGTGACTGAAAGGCTTGGTAGGTTAGAAGCGTCGAGATCGAATAGTCATAGGGGACACTCAAATGCAAGGAGACTGGGTAGGAGGGAGTCTAGGAGGGAGTGACATGATGACTATGAATATGGTAGTGATTGGGATGAGGATGCATCTTTAGTAGGTGAAATGGGTAGAGTGAGAAACAAAGGTGGTAGGTTTGAACGAAGGGGTAGGAACAACTTTGGAGATGATGTCGATGGGAACATGAGTAGCATTAGGATGTTCATTCCTCCGTTTAAGGGAAGGAGTGATCCGGAGGCTTATTTAGAGTGAGAGAAAAATGTAGAATTGATATTTGAATGCCACAATTATTCGTAGGAAAAGAAGGTGAAAATAGCAATTCTTGAGTTTGTTGATTATGCCATAACATGGTGGGACCAAGTGGTTACATCTAGGCGGAGGAATCGGGAGCAAACGGTTAGCACTTGGGATGAGTTGAAATTTATTATGCGGAAGAGATTCGTGCCTAGCCACTATTATAGGGAGTTGCATCAACGATTGCAAGGATTGTATCAGGAGTCGAAAAGTGTTGAGGATTATCATAAGGAGATGGAAATTTTGATGATCAGGGCGAATGTGGAGGAGGATCGGGAAGCCACTATGGCTCGTTTCTTGAATGGGATGAATAGGGAAATTGCTAACACTGTGGAATTGCAGCATTATGTGGAGATTGAGGATATGTTGCATGTAGCCATGAAGGTTGAAAAATAGTTTAAAAGGAAAGGGACAACTAGGCAACCGTTGGGCACTTCGGGTTCTAATCCACATTGGAAATCAAGATGGGATAACAGAGGAGATGGTGCTGTTTCAAAGGGGAAAGATGAGAGTGCTAGTAGGCCCTACCAAAATTAGATTCACAGCCAGCCAGAAACCGGGACATTCAGTGCTTCAAGTGCTTGGGAAAATGGCACATCTCTTCTTAGTGCCCAAACAAACGAACGATGATATTGCGCAATGGAGAGGTGGAGACTGAAGGCGAGGATGAATTTGAAGACATGCCTGAATTGGAGGACGTTAGTGATCATGGAGACAATGTTGAGTATGGAGTTGGAGGAGAATTACTGATTACAAGACGAGCTCTCAACACTCAAATCAAAACAGATGACTTGGAACAACAATGAGAAAATATATTCCCTACAAGATGTCATGTCAACAATAAAGTATGTAGTGCAATAATTGATAGGGGTAGTTGTACGAACGTAGCTAGCACAACACTTGTGGAAAAATTGGGATTAACACTATTAAGACATCATAGATATAGGTTACAATGGTTAAATGATTGTGGGGATATTAAGGTGAATAAGAGGGTGTTGATTAATTTTTCAAATGGTAGCTATCGGGATGAAATTATGTGTGATGTGGTACCTATGCCTGCGGGGCATATTTTATTGGGTAGGCCATGGCAATATGATAGGAAAGTTAGTCATGATAGGTACAAAAATCAGTATAGTTTTAGTAAGGACGGGAGGTCCATTACCATTGCGCTATTAACACCGGCCCAAGTGTATGAAGACCAAATTAAATTGAAAAATGCGGAAGACGAGAGAGTGAAAAAGCTGGAAAAAGTGAGAGAAGATAGTGCGGTGGCTAGTAGTGGGAAAAAAAGAGTGGAGTCATATGAGAGAAAAGAAAGAGAGGTGTCTGAGAGGAGAGAAAAACCGAAAGCTAATTTCTTTGCAAAAGGGGAGTGAGTTGAGAAGAGCGGTAGAGGACAAAAGGCAAGTAATTTTGATAGTCTATAATGAGTCCTTCCTCAATCTTGAGGAGTCTAACCTACCCCTCCCCAATTTAGCTACATCTTTATTGCAGGAATTTAACTATGTCTTCCCGGAGGACATGCCTAGTGGGTTACCACCCATTTGAGGCATTGAGCACCATATTGACTTTGTTCCTGAAGCTGTGATTCCTAATCGACCAACTTATTGAAGTAATCCCGAGGAGACAAAGGAGCTGCAAAAACAAATGGAGGAGTTTATGAGTAAAGGGTACGTGCGGGAGAGTATGAACCCATGTGCTGTTCTATTGCTTCTTGTGCCGAAGAAGGATGGAACATGGAGAATGTGTGTGGATTGCAGAGCCATCAACAACATAACGGTAAAGTATCGTCATCCTATCCCTAGGTTAGATGATATGTTGGATGAATTATATAGTGCTTGCATGTTTAGTAAAATTGATCTTAAAAGTGGATACCACCAAATTCGAACGAGGGAAGGTGATGAGTGGAAAACTGCATTGAAAACTAAATATGGCTTTTATGAGTGGTTAGTAATGCCCTTTGGACTCACTAATGCACCGAGCACTTTCATGCGATTGATGAATCATGTTTTACGTGCTTTTATAGGCAAATTTGTTGTTGTGTATTTTGATGACACCTTGATTTATAGCAAGGACCTAAATGAGCATGTAGAACATCTTAGGAGTGTACTTGTGGTTTTGAAAAAGGAACAACTTTATGGTAATTTTAAAAAGTGTACATTTTGCATAGAGAAGGTTGTTTTCCTAGGATTTGTGGTGGGTGCTAATGGGGTCGAAGTAGATGAGGAGAAAATAAAGGGTATTAAAGAATGGCCAACACCTAAGAGCATAACTGAAGTTAGGAGTTTTCATGGTTTGGCTAGCTTCTATAGGCGTTTTGTGAAAGATTTTAGCACAATCACCACACCACTCACTGAGATTGTTAAAAAGAGTGTGGGTTTTCATTGGGGGTGAAGAACAAGAGCATGCATTCAACACAATTAAGGATAGGTTGTGTAAGGCACCAGTTTTGGCACTCCCTAATTTTGATACAGCTTTCGAGATTGAGTGTGATGCATCAGGAATAGGTATTGGAGCAGTCTTAATGAAGGATAAGCGACCTATAGCTTACTTCAATGAAAAGCTGAGTGTAGTAGCGCTCAATTACCCCACATATGACAAGGAACTCTACTAACTTGTTCGAGCCTTGGAGACTTGGCAGCACTACTTGTGGCCTAAGGAGTTTGTGATACACACGAACCATGAGTCATTGAAGCACTTGCGGGGTCAAGGTAAGTTGAATAAAAGGCATGCGAGATGGATGGAGTTTGTGGAGACATTCCCTTATGTCATCCGGTACAAGCAAGGTAAGGAAAACGTGGTGGTGGATGCATTGTCTCGAAGGTATGCGCTATTAACTTCTCTTGGTTCTAAATTACTTGGTTTTGAGCATATGAAGGACATGTATGCTAGTGATTTAGATTTTTCAGACATTTATTCATCATGTATTAAAGGAGCTATAGATAAAGTTTTTAAGCATGATGGATATTTTTTCGAAAAAATAGGTTATGTGTCCCTAATTGTTCGATGCGTGAAGTATTAGTTAGAGAAGCACATAATGGTGGATTGATGGGTCATTTTGGTGTGAAAAAGACTTTATATATGGTAGGGGAACATTTTTATTGGCCTAGGATGAAAAGTGATGTTGAAAGGATATGTACTCATTGCATAACTTGTAAGCAGGCTAAATATAAGGTCTTACCTCAAGATTTATACACACCATTACCTACACCTAGTGAACCTTGGGTTGATATTTCAATGGATTTTGTGTTGGATTTACCTAGGACTAAGAAGGGTCGAGATTCCATTTTTGTGGTGGTAGATAGGTTTAGTAAGATGGCACACGTCATTGCATGTCATAAAATCGATGATGCCACTAACATAACAGAATTATTCTTTAAGGAAATTGTGCGTTTACATGGGGTACCTAGGACTATAGTGTCAGATCGGGATGTTAAGTTCCTCATTCATTTTTGGCGGATTTTATGGGGTAAGTTAGGCACCAAGCTTATGTATTCTACAACTTGTCACCCACAAACCGATGGCCAAACTGAGGTAGTGAATAGGACCATGACTCAACTTTTGCGCACTGTGGTTCATAAGAATTTGAAAAGTTGGGAGGAGTGTTTACCTTTCATAGAATTTGCATATAATAGGGTCACGCATTCTACTACTTCATTTTCACCCTTTGAAGTTGTTTATGGTTTTAATCCACTAACACCTTTGGATTTAATACCTTTACCTGTGAATGAACGAGGTAGCTTAGATGGTACAATAAAGACCGAGTTGGTAAAGTCCCTTAATGAAAAGGTAAGATTGCAAATTGAGAAGTAAAACAAACATTATGCTTCTCAGGCAAACAAGGGTCGAAGCGTGATTTTTGAACCTGGTGATTGGGTCTGGGTACATTTCCGAAATGAGCGCTTCTCGGAGCAAAGGAAATCAAAGTTGTAGCCACGAGGGGATGGTCCATTTTAGGTCTTGGAGAGAGTCAACGACAACGCATATAAACTGGATCTTCCAGGTGAGTATAATGTTTCGGCAACTTTTAATGTGTTTGATCTCTCTCTTTACGATATAGGTGCAGATTCGAGGTTGAATCCTTTTGAAGAGGGAGGGGATGATGTGATCCAAGCAACGAGTCCAAGGAAGCCGAGCCCCGACTGAGACCCGTTGCTTATCGAATGAGGTTCGATGACGCGATCAAGGGCAAAAAGGGTAAATCAAGCATTGGAACTACTCGTGCAAGTAACAATGGACGACGCCATGATCTACACGTAAAAAGAGACAAGTTTCATGTTGGGGTCGAGATCGTAAACCAATTGGATCAACAAGATACAAGCGACCGAAGAAGGAGTCCCACCGGAATGCCTAAGCGACCGCTTAGAGTAAAAGCCAAGCGGCCGCTCAACCACCAACCGAAACGCACAGGGCGTCAAAGAAGCCTTCCAAGCGACCGCTTGGTTATAAAACTTAGCGAGTTTTCTATTTTTGGCGAGAATCCTAATTTCCTTAAAATTCTATTTTTTATTGATGTTTTACCATGTTTGGGGATTATGCACGAATTTCATAGGGTTTTTAGCCTTAGTATAAATAGTTTATTTATCATTATTGTAAGGACCTTTGACAATTTATCAATTAAGTGAGATTATTGTTTTCAATCTTGTTCTTCTTAGAACACTGCGAACTTATCAAGATCTTCTTGTGACGTTCAACATCGAGTGTAGATCACGGGTTTTGTATTCAAGAGGTCTATCAAGCGTCGTTCTTGTTGGGTTGCTTGATTCAACATTCTTGGTTGAATATTTAAACCGAAATTATCTTTGGGCTTTTTTGGGGTTTCAATCTAGTTGCGGGGTTGCGTAGTAATCGTTGCTACGTGATTCTCATCACAGATTGTCATTATGGACATCAATTTTTGTTGAAATATTTTTTACTGATATATATGACTTTGTAACTTGTCTTGTGTCGATAAATACATCAAGTAATTGATTTGCATCTCTTTGTAAGTAAATGAATTTTTTAACATTTTGCTCATATTGATTGATGCGGGAATCAAAGTAATATAGAATTGTTTCATTCCAAGAAAATTTACCTTATTTTTTAGGATGTAGTTTTGCTCCTCCCAAATTTAAAAAAATCATTTCATCAAAATAACTATCTGTAAAACGTGTAGTAAACAAATCATCATTTAAAAGTTCAATATACTTATAATAGATGGTGAATCAAAACCAACATAAATCTTAAGTCTTCATTTGGAACCCATTTTAGTACGTTGTGAGGGCGAAACAAGAACTTCAACAGTAAATCGATCGTAAATGAGAAATATTAGGTTCATAACCAAATGCAAGTTGTAAAGGTGAAAATTAACATTAAGCAATTGGTCTTATACGAACCAATGAAGTAGCATATAATATGACATGACATGACATCAAACATAAGCTGAGAGTTTAGTTATTCATAAGTAATGGTCTAAAAATAAGTTGTAAACATTTGATAAACGACTCCGCTAAATCATTTGTATATGGACACGTGCAACCGAATGTTCAATAATAACCCCAATTGACATACAGTAATTATCGAATGTTTGTGATCCAAATTCATTAGCATTATTAACACAAATTGTCTTGATTGAGTAATCATCGAAAGCTTGTGATCTAAATAACTAAATTGAACTTGAATTTTTGGGTATTTAATATGGGGAGCCGTAGGGTCCAAATTAAATTATGGAACCATTTGTGTTCTGTTTTGTTCAATTCCATTTGGTTCCCGAGTTACGTACAATAATTAACTTTTTTTAATATTTACAATAACAATATATTAATTTAATTAATGACATGTTCAATTTTAGCTCTTAAGAAATAACTTAATCCAATCTTGGCACCTATTTGCGTTTCTCTTTATTGAGTTCTTCATAAATTTGACTGTTAATATCACAGAAAAATGAAGATAGCGAGCTCACAATAAAAAAAAAATGCACAACCAAGCTTTCTATTCGATTTCTCCAAAACTGCAAAACGGTACCATGGTAGAATAAGATATTTGGATAAAATATAGGTCGATTTAATGAAGTTGGGCTTGGGCTTGAGATGAAAAATAGAAATAAGAAAATCATAATTTGGGTTTAGGTTAAATTAATTAATTAGCAATTTTATTTAGGAAAAATAAAATAATTTATTTTTTAAGAAAAGTAATTAGGGAGATTCGATTATTCGATTCTTGGTCTAGAATCGAGAATCGAACCAAACTCGTTGATTCTCGATTCAGATAGCCGTTCGGATATTTAACTTTAAAAAAATCGCCCAGTTCGATACAATTTGATTCGAAAGTTTTGTCCAAGCTTACAATTTTCCCTAAAAATTTAACAACTAAAGTTTTCCTTCTTTCAAGAAACAAAATACTTTTTGTTTCTTTAGGTACACGGTCTGATCTAGTTATACATTGTGATATAATTGTATTTTGAAGTTATCGAGGTCGAGATTTTGATTTGAAGGATTTTGATTTTGAAAAAAAAAACATTTATTATACCAGTTTTTTAGATTTAATTTTTTTGAACTACTTTCTTAATTTAGTCATTCATTATTATCGTGCATTTCATAATGGTTCTTAAAAAAGGAAAGAAAAAGTATTTATTTTTCTTCAAGTACAATTATTCACAAATACATTAAAAAGATTAACTAATTTCGAACTTTTAAACTTTTTTTATTCTCGAAATGCTTTATGTAATTTTTTTTTTAATATATTTGATTTACATACATTTCATAATATAATGTGTTACATTGTTGCACAATATGTTTCCTTCACTATTTTTTTGTCGTCCTCTTCACCATCACCACACTTGTAACATTCACAGTTATACTCTTGTCACCATTACTTCCCTTTCTAATATTTATTATTACACCATCACTGTCACCACCAACTTTCACCATCACCAACAGAAACGAGACTAGTAACACATTCACACACGAAGACAAAATAAAAAATATGCATACCCTCATCCAAATTCAAAGTAGATTCACATTTGAAATTCAATTAATCACACATTTTTCTTGAATTATCCACCAAACCGCCACTTTAAATTTGAGGAAGGATAAGGATACTGATTTATAAGTGAAAAAACCACTTTCAATTGGTACGAGGCATTTTGTGTGAAACTCTAAGAACAAAATTATGTAGACTAAGCTCAAAGCAGACAATATCATAGCAAATGGACTATAATATTACATATGGTATCTGAGTTTATACGTAACTAAAAGTGTGGCAAACAAGGATGTTGGACCCAATAATGTAGTGTGATTGTAGCAATCACAATCCCACATCGTCCTAGGAAGGATAATAATATTGATTTACAAGTGAAAGGATCACTTCAAGTGGTACGTGGCCATTTCGATAAAAGCTCAATAACAAAATGATCGTACTACACGTACAGTGCGCTTGACATGGTCCATGACAGGGTGACGTAGATGGGTAAAAAAAATTTGAAAACTAAAATGGCAAACCAAAAAGAACGAAAATCGGCAAATTTATGAGATTAACCTAACCCGCACCAAACCCTTTTCTCCCAAATTCACATGCCATTCACCTCCATCTCCCAAATTCACACGCCATTCAATCACCATCTCCGATGTCGTCTTTGGAGGCAGAAGCTGCAGCAAAGTTTGGGTAAGTTTTTTATTTTCGTAACTTCGGTGCGGTAATGTGGTTTAGAGGGCTTTGACAACAGCTGAATGAAGATGAAGACCCAATTAGAGGAGACAGGCGCATGTACTTCTGGTTACCTGTATCACTCAAAGGCTTCCAAAATTATTTACATGTAAAGCAAAATGAATGACAGTAGGGTCTCCTCGTAATGGGTCTTTATCGTCATCATGGTTTAATAAGTCTTCATTTCATCAATTTATGGCCATTTGCAACATAGTTATTCATGTTATGATGTGGAATTCGAAAAAATCAGGAAGCTACGTTTCTCAATTTCTGGCCATTTGCAACATAGTTATAGTTATTTATGTTATGATGTGGACAAAATTGAAACTACCGCCAATAAATTCTTAATTTTTATGGTGGTAATCCTACATGTTTGACGCTACTGAGTAAATTCATTGTAAGAAAATTCAGTGCACTGTATTTTTTTATTAATGTGGTTGGTTCATATCTCATAATAGCAGAAAAGAATCACGGATTGTGTCATAGCTGTAGGTGTGAAGGAAACTTATTTGCGGATTGGCTGAACAAACACTTATGCCCGTGGTGTAAACGCGCATTCGTAAAGTGTTTTGAAATGGAGAAGGAGACTAAGAACAAAAGTAGGTTGTTCAACTACTGCGGAGGCAAATGTGGTTTCTGGGAATGCGTTGAAAAACGTGAATACAAATGTGAACCAAGTGTGAATAGTGCGACATCAACCAATGTTGCAACGAATGAATAGTTGCAGATGTTACAGGCATCTTCGAATCCAGTCTTCGTTTAGCGACGAGTAAGAATTTAAACTTTTCGAGAATTTGACAATTCGTAACAACAACACAGTCGCCTAAGTCAATTACAAAGGGAAAGCTAAGGCTTAACCATTATGTATTTGCGGTAGTTGTTATGTATTTGCAGTAGTTGTTAGGTCAATGTCTTTTGAGAAAGGGGCTATGCATTCTGATAGGTGGAACTTGTTTAATTTATGTATTTAGTGCAGTTTATGTGTTCTGGGAAATTAGAAATGCTTGTATTCATTCTTCCAATGTTTTATGAAAGCTTGTTTTCAGTGAGAACCTGTTTGGGAAATTAGAAAAGCATGGCTTCAATTTGTGCCGTTCTTATTTAGAAATGACGCAACACAGATTTATGTGACGTTTACCAAATTGGATTCAGTGAGAATTTGAAGCTGGAAGGCAAACAAATGTGTATATGTGACATTTACCAAATTGCAAAACTATCTGACTCTTAAATTGGCGTTGTATTCAGGTGAAAATAATATTTGAAGTACATCCATATCACTAATCAACATAAACCTGGGAATCAAACTCCAAAGAGCAATGTGAAAGTGGGAAAAGGAAAAAAAAACATGCAGAAAATCAAAGTGTGAGAGCCATGGCACCTAAATCCAATGTCCTAGGTTCTGACCATTGTGCGAATAAGGAAACAAAATAGTACCATGAGAAAGCTCGATAAATAATGAAAATTGACAAAAAAATATGTACATCCGAACAAACCATTTGCAAATGAATCCATATATATATATATATATATATAGGCTAAGTTTGGACTTTATGCGTTTGATTTGAAATCCGAAGCCAGCCTACACTTGAAGCTATCTTTGTGCCTATTCATGTTGAACACTGATGAGAATGATTTATTCAACGAACAAACGCCCCTAAACCATAGTTTTCGGCTTGATCTCGGGCATTTGTGAGCATTTTGATGGGTGTATTCGTGTTGTTTTGTAGCCTTGATAACTTGGGAGAATATGACATATTTTAAAGCTTGAATTAAGGGTGACGATGGATTACAAAAAGGAGCATGGAATGTTAGTGATGAAAGAGGAGAAAGAACTACTAAAGAGGTCTGGAAACAGAACAAAGGAATCAAGGCAGAACACTCCACGCCACGGCGTGTAATCTTGACGCCACAGCGTCCAAATTTGTACAAATGGTTCTCGCCAACAGAACACGCTACGCCAAGGCGTGTAATCTGGGCGCCACGACGTCCAAAGTTGAAGAAAAATGGTTTACCAACAGACAGCTCGACGCCACGGCGTCCAGCGATATGAATGACCAGCAGGATATGTGGTGCCACGGAGCCCATTATGGACCCCATGGCGCCGCCTGTGCGAGAAACCCGGAGCTTACGATTTTGAAATATTTTCTCGTCCCATTTGAGTCCAAATTCGTCCAAACACTCAAAGGATATAAAAACCACTGTGAAGACCTAGCTAAGGACATTTTTGGCGACTGGAGAAGGGGAAGAACATAGCACACTTGAAGAGGAGATTTTTGGAGAAGAAAATAGAGATTTTGAAGAAGAAGAGATTGCTGGGAACTCGTGGATATGACTGCTACTACAAAGAGGCGTTTATCAGTTTGGCTTTCCTTCATTTCTTCTCTAGAAAACCATGGTGAATTCGTTTTGGTTGATTTCAGTTTTTAGCATGAACTAATTTCAATTACTTATGGGCTATGATGTAATCTGGATCTGAAACTATGTTTGATTGGTTATGCTAAATTGATTTAATTCTCGTCTATGTTTGTCTGGATTATTCTAAGTTTAATGCTTCTAATTAACAGGCCATTAATTAGATGATTTCAATTTTGTAATTTACTGTCGAAAGAGGGAATTATAGGGTAGATCTTGGATAATTCGGCATAGGTAAATATAGAGGTCGAAAGACTTATATGAACCTATGTGGTGTTAAAATTATCGATCTATTTGTTTCTTTGTTTTATTAAAATTGCGTATGCATATGTGATTTGACAAAACGAGAATAACATTCTATTGACTGTCGAAAGAGGCGTTGGATGAATGGACGATTTGCTAACAAACAAGAAAATTGAACTCAATTAGCTAGATGAAAAAGGCATAGTGAAGATCTAGGTGAAGTCGATTTCTCTAGAAATCTCTATCTCGATTAATCTTCAACAATAAAAAACCCCTGTCTTTATTTAAACAATTTTCTTAAAGTTGAGTTTACTCTAATTTGCAACTACAACAATCTGTGTGATTCTCCTAAATAAAATTTAGATTAACATAATTTCGGTACTTGAAAAATTGATAAGTGCGGATTTCGCACTTAAATACTCCGCTAAATTTATATTTTTGTGGGTTTTCTTTGGCGTTTTAATACTTGTTTCGTTTTATTTTACTTTATAGGCAAAAACCCGAGCTAATTGACGATTGGAAGAAAATTGCGCGAGAAAAGAATCAAAAATGCCAAAGTGCGAGAATTTCAAAGTTCGGCGAGCTAAAGATTTTAAATGCAAGAATTTCATGGAGCAGCTACGCCAAATGAACCAGAAATTTAAGAAAGGCAGATTACTCAGCAAAATGAACCAGAAATTTGATGGCGTGAGGAGGTGAATTAGGCTGCCAAAAATGACCATAAAGATACCAAAGTACACGCCAATAAAGCTGAAAATAAGTGGTGAAGTGGAAGGAAAACAGGAACCAGAGAAAAAACCAGTAGCAAATGAACCAAAAAACTGAAGAAATCTGGGCATAGATTGGTGAAGCTGTGCGTATGCACAGCCGACAGAAACCCTGCATACGCACGGTGGTTGGAGTCAGCTTCTAAAGCTGTTTTGGTAATACCATGCGTACGCATGGTTTAAGCCATGCGTACGCATGGTGGAGTTCTAGCAGAAATTCCCGGTTGCGAGAAAATCGCGATATTTAACCCGGTTGCGGCCCATTTTCTTCCCAACCCGTCTTATTTCTATCCTACAATATAAATAGAACTTGAAGGGAGCTTCTAGGGCAAGTTTTTGGAGGGAGGAAGTCGACCAAAAAAGGGCAAAATCTGGGGGGCAAAACTGGGTACGAAAATTTGCCATTGAGGGGGAACTTGAGGAAGAAGAATGAAGAAACTCTTGGCATAGAAGATTCCTACCATAAATCTCTTTATCAATAAGCTTTGTCCTCTCCTTAATCTCGTTTTCCACAATGTATTTTATGGTTTTATTGGTTGTTTGTAGTTATACTATGAATAACTAAACCTTGATGTGATTGGGGGTAACCCTTGAATGAAATTCCAATAATTTTTGTGCTTAAAAGTTCTTGTGGTTAATGTGATTTATCCATTGTGCTTATTGTTCTTCTTCTCGATTATTTAGTGGCGCAACTAAGTGATTGGGTTATTTCAATATTCGCCATTGTGGGATTTAAAGTCCGTAATTGCTTTTTATTTCATAACCTAGTGGCAAGTATATTTTGATTGACGGTAGTACGTAATTTCTATTCAATTAAATATATGTATGGATTATCACTTAAGTGAGTAAACCGAGTTTTAAAGTTTGCGCTTAATTCAATTTGACTCTCTCGTGTTAATGCGTTTATTAAATTAAATCTTGCGAGCTTTTCGTAGGTTGTTTGATAAATAGGGTTGAGTAACGAAGCTTTTCTTATTCAACCAAAATTAAGGGGAGTTGGAGGTAGTCGAACCTTTGATTATTCTCGAATTGTTGTTAACCATTTGAACGAAAATCTTTTGTGAAAATGTATTGGAAAGTCATTCTTGCGGTGAAGAAATGTTCCCCGATTACACTCTCTCTTTTGTCGATTAATCGCCTTCGTTATTTAATTTTATTGCATTTCAAGTTTTTCGTCATTTCCATTCTTATTTTGTTGTGTTCTTCGTTTAACAAATCAAACCCCCCCATTTATATGCTTTCGCCGTTTATTTTATTTTGCGCAATTAACGTAATTGAACCAATCCTCTGCGGGTAATGACCCTTGCTTGCATTATACTATTCGAACGACATTTTTAGTGGAGTAAGGAAATATTATTTTTGACGCCCTTTTGGTGGCGATCAAATTTTGGCGCCGTGTCGCCGGGGATTGTTCTTCAATTTGTTAATTGCAATATTTTATTTTTATTTCTATTGTCTTTACTTTTGTTATTTTTCCTTGTGACTTAGGTTGTGATGAGCAAAACGCATACAACACATACCCCAACCTAATAGCATGAGAAGAGGTTGGGTGAATAGATTGTGAGATGGAAGCCACTTCTCGAATTGATCGACAATTGTCTGACCTTGCATCTCTTGTGCAACAAATGGCACGCGGGTCAATGCAACAAGTTAATGTGTGCGGGATTTGTTCTAGTTCGGGCCACCACACCGATACATGCCCGACACTACAAGAAGGGACCACGGAGCAAGCAAATGCCATTGGGGGATTCCCAATGCAACAAAGGCAAAGGTATGACCCCTATTCAAACACATATAATCCCGGGTTGAGAGATCATCCAAATCTTTGTTATGGAGAAAATCACTTCATAGCTCCGCAAGCTCAATTTAATTCTCCCTCGGGATTCAATCAACAAAGGCCACCACAACAATTTCAACCTCGCCAACAAGCCCTGCCTCCAAGTTCGAGTATGTCTCTAGAAGACATGGTTAAGTCTCTAGCCACAAGCTCTATGCAATTCCAACAAGAAACCAAAACTTCAATAAAAAACTTGGAGACACAAGTGGGCCAATTAGCTAACACGGTGGGTAGATTGGAGTCTCAAGTATCGGGAAAGCTTCCTTCGCAAACAATTAACCCGAGAGAGAATGTTAATGCGGAGACCCTCCGAAGTGGGAAGATGTTAGAAGAAAGCCCAAGAAAAATGAAAGAGCTTGTTGAGGAGGTAAAGAAAGAGAAGGACTCGTCGGAAGAGAAAGAGGAAACCACAACTTCAACCTCGGGATCGAAGGAAAATTTTAAAAGAGTTTTACCTACTATTATTCCTCCACCTCCATTCCCAAGTAGGTTTGCAAAGTCCACGAGGGATGATCATGAGAAGGGAACTATGGAGATCTTTCGAAAAGTTCAAGTGAACATACCACTTCTGGATACCATATCCCAAGTGCCTCGATATGCAACGTTCCTCAAGAAGTTGTGTACTTCTAAGAGGCAACAAAAACTCAAGGAGAGTGAAACGGTAAATGTTGGGAGGAATGTCTCGGCAATCATCCAAAGAAAACTCCCAACAAAATGCAAGGATCTAGGTATGTTCTCTATCCCTTGCACAATAGGTGATGTTAGATTTGAAAAGGCCATATTAGACTCAAGAGCTTCTGTTAACGTCATGCCATATTCTGTATATGCTTCTTTGAAACTTGGACCTTTGAATGAAACGGGGATTGTAATCCAACTTGCTGATAAATCTAACGCCTACCCCAAAGGAATAGTTGAGGATGTTCTTGTAAAAATAAATGATTTAATCTTTCCTGTTGATTTCTATGTGCTCGACATGGGGAAAGTGATGAGACTATTCCCATTTTGCTAGGAAGACCATTTTTGAGAACATCGAAAACTAAGATTGATGCTTATAGTGGCATACTAACGATGGAATTTGATGATGAAATTGCTAAATTTAATATCTATGATTCCACAAAATGCCCTAATGATAAATATCCTGTTTATTCTGTTCATGTGACTGATTATTTAGCACAGGATATTGTCGAGCTTGGAAAAAATGATGGGTTGGACAATGCCACTAATAAGCATCTTGTGAATGATGATCAAGATTTGTCATTGAATATGGATTTGCAAGAGGTTGTTCAAGCATTAAAGGCATCGCCAAGGTTACATCGGTCAGGTAATATTTTGTATTAAGTTTTATCTGCTACTAAAAAAGGGCTTTGCTGTGCAGGTTCCCCGGTGAAGAATGCGATAACAGTGGAATTCACCATTGGGAAACACTTTGAGGATCCGATTAATACCGGTTGAAAATGGAGAAAAAAGTCTAGCTAAAGACTATAAAGAAGCACTGGAAGGGAGGCAACCCATCGTTATTCTTTTTGACATTTTTTGTGACCACATCTTTTTGATATTGATTATTTTTGTTTGCCCCATGTGACAGATTTTCAAGCGCCGAACTATAGCTTTGTGTATTAATGAACGCTAAGGAGCCACAATCATTCACACAACCATCGTCGTCAAAACAAATTTTAGGGGAGTACTTGAAACTCTTGATCCTTATACTTCTAGCTTTTACATTGAGGACAATGTAAAGTTTAAGTTTGGGGGTGTGGTTGCGTGCTTGTGCTTTGTACTAAAATTGTATGCTATATGCTATATTGGAGTTCACTAAAATTGTCGCTAAATTTTTCGCCAATACTCAATTTTCGGGTTATATATTTGTGTTTTTTATGCTTGTTTGTGGAGTTGGATAACCTTGCCGGCTTTGCTTTTAGTCGTTGTATTACACAGATTTATGAAGTGTGAACATGAATACTACTTGTTATTTTTCGTCCACTTATTTCATGTTGGACTCCTTATTGAGCACTTGTGTCATGAGATTCGTTGTTTGCACTTGTTGGTGGCAAGGTAGGTTGTTAGTGAACTTAAATGACCCATATTGATGAAAATTCTTCAATCACTACCTAAAAGTATAAGTTTGGGGGTGGTTGAACCGGTGAATGAGATCATTTAGAAGTGTGTTAATTCCTTGCTCTTATGTGGATTTTGTCGAGTGCTATTGAACCTCATTGGAATGGTTGTTGTTGTTTGTGCTTAAAAAAAAATAATAATAGTAAAAAATCTGTAGGAAAAAGTTGTCTACCTTAAAGAGTGTGAGTCAGCATTGAGTAATCTGGCCCTATGCACCGCAATGTGTGGGAGACGATCTACCAATGAAGAAGGCTACCCTTAGGGACTAGTGCGTGAACTACCTACATTGGAAAAATAAAGAAAAAAAAGAAATGGAATAAGAATTTGATGTTGTTGTTGTGAGGTTGATGGTACGGCTTGATTCGCCTAATTAAAGTTGGTGATTTTGTGTACTCATGTGTTTTGGGGAATTAACGCATGACTAAGTGGTTAACTATGCCAGTTCGATCCAACCAAGATTGAGCGGAAAATTGTGTGATTTGAGAACAACTTTAATTTTAGCACCTTGGGCGAGAGTGAAAATACCAAGTTTGGGGGTATGTGCATCCCACGAGCGAGAAAGAAAAAAATTGACTTCTTGAGGGATGGGATTCCACCAACTTAAGCATGGCGATGAATTGATTGACAACACACACACACACGAGTCGAGCTTGGAATGAGTTTAAAAAAATTGTGCGGTAGCATTTTTGTAAATATTTCATAAGTTGTGTGTGATGTGATTATTGGAATAATTTGGCAAGCTATTTTTCTCGTGAGTGTTTGTTATTATTTTACCATCGCTCGATTTTTATTTGTGTATTTTCATGTTTGTTTATTTTGCTTTGTTCGAGGACTAACAAAGATGTAAGTTTGGGGGTGTGATAAGTGCGGATTTCGTACTTAAATAGTCCGCTAAATTTATATATTTGTGGGTTTTCATTGGCGTTTTAATACTTGTTTCGTTTTATTTTACTTTATAGGCAAAAACCCGAGCTAATTGACGATTGGAAGAAAATTGCGCGAGAAAGGAATCAAAAATGCCAAAGTGCGAGAATTTCAAAGTTCGGCTAGCTAAAGATTTTAAATGCAAGAATTTCATGGAGCAGCCACGCCAAAAGAACCAGAAATTTAAGGAAGACAGATTACTCAGCAAAATGAACCAGAAATTTGATAGCGTGAGGAGGTGAATTAGGCTGCCAAAAATGACCAGAAAGATACCAAAGTGCACGCCAATGCAGCTGAAAATAAGTGGTGAAGTGGAAGGAAAACAGGAACCAGAGGAAAAACCAGTAGCAAATGAACCAGAAAACTGAAGAAATCTGGGCATAGATTGGTGAAGCTGTGCGTACGCACAGCCGGCAGAAACCATGCGTACGCACGGTGGTTGGAGTTAGCTTCTGAAGCTGTTTTGGTAATACCATGCGTATGCATGGTTTAAGCAATGCGTACGCATGGTGGAGTTCTAGCAGAAATTCCCGATTGCGAGAAAATCGCGATATTTAACCCAGTTGCGGCCTATTTTCTTCCCAACCCGTCTTATTTCTATCCTACAATATAAATAGAACTTGAAGGGAGCTTCTAGGGCAAGTTTTTGGAGAGAGGAAGTCAACCAAAAAAGGGAAAAATCTGGGGGCAAAACTAGGTGTGAAAGTCTGCCATTGAGGGAGAACTTGAGGAAGAAGAAGGAAGAAACTCTTGGCATAGAAGATTCCTATCTAAATCTCTTTATCAATAAGCTTCTCCTCTCCTTAATCTCGTTTTCCACAATGTATTTTATGATTTTATTGGTTGTTTGTAGTTATACTATGAATAACTAAACCTAGATCTAGATGTGATTGGGGGTATTTTCTAACCCTTGAATGAAATTCCAATAATTTTTGTGCTTAAAAGTTCTTGTGGTTAATGTGATTTATCCATTTTGCTTATTGTTCATATTGTTCTTCTCGATTATTTAGCAGCGCAACTAAGTGATTGGGTTATTTCAATATTCGCCATTGTGGGATTTAAAATCCGTAATTGCTTTTTATTTCATAACCTAGTGGCAAGTATATTTTGATTGACGGTAGTACGTAATCGCTATTCAATTAAATATATGTATGGATTATCACTTAAGTGAGTAAACCTAGTTTTCGAGTTTGCGCTTAATTCAATTTGACTCTCTCGTGTTAATGCGTTTATTAAATTAAATCTTGTGAGCTTTTCGTAGGTTGTTTGATAAATAGGGTTGGGTAACGAAATTTTTCTTATTCAACCAAAATTAAGGGGAAGTTTGAGGTAGTCGAACCTTTGATTATTCTCGAATTGTTGTTAACCATTTGAATGAAAATCTTTTGTGAAAATGTATTGGAAAGTCATTCTTGCGGTAAAGAAATATCCCCCGATCACACTCTCTCTTTTGTCGATTAATCGCCTTCATTATTTAATTTTATTGCATTTCAAGTTTTTCGCTATTTCCATTCTTATTTTGTTGTGTTCTTTGTTTAACAAATCAAACCCCCCCCCATTTATTTGTTTTTGCCGTTTATTTTATTTTGCGCAATTAACGTAATTGAACCAATCCTCTGCGGGTAATGACCCTTACTTGCATTATACTATTCGAACGATATTTTTAGTGGAGTAAGGAAATATTATTTTTGACGCCCCTTTGGTGGCTATCTCGAACGTAAGATACCAATCCTTGAGGACGATACTTTTCTCATCATTTTATTATAAAATTTCGACACTGTGCCCTTGCAGTTTTGCACCGATCAAGTTTTTGGCGCCGTTGCCGGGGATTAGTTTAATCTTATTTTTGCCAATATCGACACTAAGTAATCTTGATTTTAATTTAGGATTTTATTTCAGTCTATTTTATTTTGTGTTTTACATTCTCTACAGGTAGGTTTTTGATGCTGGATGCGCCGTGGTAGAACTTTTGACATTCTTCGTTTTGATCCGAAAATTGAAAGAATTTTCAGAGCACAAAGAAAGAAAAAAATACTACCCATGGCTAACGGACAACCTGAAGAACAATCACGCACCTTGAGGGACTATGTAAGACCGGTTGTGAATGATAACTTCTCGGGCATAAGACGCCAAACCATTAATGCCAACAATTTCGAGCTCAAACCAGCATTGATCAGCATGGTACAACAAGCTCAATTTAGTTGGTCGCCACTAGATGACCCCAACATTCATTTGGCGATGTTCTTGGAGATCTTTGATATAATAAAAATCAATGGTGTTACTGAAGACACCATTAGATTAAGGCTGTTCCCTTTCTCTTTGAGGGACCTACAATCTCTATAAGCTGGAAGCATTACCAGTTGGCAGGACATGGCAGAAAAATTCCTTGCCAAATTCTTTCCCCCTGCAAAAACAGCCCAACTCAGAAGTGAGATTGGCCAATTCAAGCAAAATGATGTAGAGTCACTTTATGAGGCATGGGAAAGGTTTAAGGATATGACTCGACGTTGTCCTCAACATGGATTGTCAGACTGGTTGCAAGTGCAGATGTTCTATAATGGATTGAATGGGCAAACTCGGACCATAGTTGATGCTGCTTCTGGAGGAACCTTGATGTCAAAGACACTTGAAGGTGCTACTGCCCTTTTGGAAGAAATGGCCTCAAACAACTACCAATGGCCAACTGAGAGAACTATGACCAAGAAAGTTGCTGGTGTGCATGAATTAGAACCATTTGCAGCTCTTTCTGCTCAAGTCGCCTCTCTATCTCATCAGATTTCAGCCTTATCAACCCAAAAGACACCACAAAGTGCAAAATATTTGGGGGATACTAGTGTTACAGCTCCGATCAATGAAATGAGTCAAGAACAAGTTCAATACATCAACAATCGGAGTTACAATTATCGTGGAAATCAGACACCAAATTACTATCATCCCGGGCTTCGAAATCACGAAATGTTTTCGTATGGGAACATAAAGAATGTGTTGCAACCCCCCTAGGATTTGATAGTCAATCAAGTGAGAAAAAGATGTCTCTTGAAGATGCTATGATTTCATTTGTTGAGGAGACAAAGACAAGGTTTAAAAAGACAGATTCAAGGTTGGATAACATGGAAACTCATGTTAGCAATATGGGAGCTACCATGAAAAATCTAGAAGTGCAAATTGGGCAACTAGCCACTACCATCAATGCACAACAAAAATGAACCTTCCCTAGCAACACAGAAGTGAATCCAAAGGAACAATGCAAGGCTATCACACTTAGGAGTGGAAAAGAACTTGAAATGCCACCACCAAAGGAAACAAATTTCACTCCTACAGCTGTAAATAAAGATCAAAGCAATAACAAAGTAGAAGAAGAGAAGATTGGGGATGATAAACTAAGAGAGACTTACATGCCTCCAAAAATTTCATTTCCTGACAATCTTCCTATTCTTTCTACTCCCCTTCCTTATCCTCAACGTTTCAAAAACAAAAATTGGATAAGCAATTTTTGAAGTTTTTGGATATTTTTAAGAAATTTCACGTAAATATTCCTTTCGCAGATGCCTTGGAACAAATGCCAAATTATGTGAAATTTCTCAAGGACATCATCTCAAAGAAAACAAGGTTGGAGGATTTCGAAACAGTGAAGCTCTCTGAAGAATGCAGTGCCATTCTTCAAAAGAAACTACCTCAGAAATTGAAAGACCCACGGAGTTTCACATTGCCTTGCACTATTGTAAATTCATTCTTCAATAAAGTTTTATGTGACCTTGGGCTAGCATTAACCTCATGCCATTTTCTATTTGCAGGAAATTAGGACTTGGAGAGATGAAACAGACCACCATTTCTTTTCAGCTAGCGGACCGATCCATCAAATACTCATGTGGGATCGTAGAAGATGTACTGATAAAGGTGGACAAATTCATTCTACCCGCTTATTTTGTGGTGCTAGATATGGAGGAAGACCAAGAAATCCCATTAATTCTCGGCCGACCATTCTTGGCCACTGGAAGGGCCTTGATTGATGTTTAGAATGGTGAATTGACATTGAGGGTAAACGAAGAAGAGGTTAAATTCAATGTCTACAAAGCTATGAAATTTCCAGAAGATCCAAACACTTGCTTTCGGTAGATGTCATTAAGGACTGTATAGAAGAAGCTTTTCAAGAGGAGACACCAGCCGACTATCTCGAAAGATGTATCACAACTTCATCTGATGCTCATGACTTCAACAGTTCTATTGTTGGTAAAATTGATCTACCCTTCATCAGTGAAGAATTTCTCCACTATGTTTTTGCCTTGGGAGCTTTAGAACAGGCCACAACACTTAGCAACAACGTAGGAAAGCTAGATCCGATAGTAGAGAAAACAGATTCAGAAACTTCTAAAGAAAAGAAGCAGCAAACTAAAACTCCAGAATTGAAGCAATTGCCTGGACATCTTTGCTATGCATTTTTGGGTGAGAATGACAATTTTCCAGTGATTGTTGCAACAACACTCTCACCAGAAGAAGAGGGAAAGCTGTTGCGTGTGTTAAGAGAACATCAGATAGCATTGTGGTGGACTATATCTGACATAAAAGGTATAAGTCCATCCATTTGCATGTACAAAATTTTGACGGAGGAATCTTACAAACCGTCGATTGAGCATCAGAGACGATTAAATCCAGCAATGAAAGAAGTTGTGAGGGCTAAAATTTTGAAACTCCTTAATGTTGGAATAATTTATGCTATCTCTGACAGCTCAAGGGTAAGTCCAGTGCAAGTGGTACCAAAAAAAGGTGGAATGACGGTAATAAAAAATGACAACAATGAGCTTATTTCTACAAGAACAGTCACAGGTTGGTGTGTGTGTATAGACTACCGCAAGCTGAACAAAGCAACAAGGAAGGATCATTTTCCACTACCCTTCATTGACCAAATGTTGGATCGACTAGCTGGGTATTCATATTATTGCTTTCTAGACGGTTATTCGGGGTATAACCAGATCGCCATAGCCCCTGAAGACCAAGAGAAAACCACATTCACATGCCCCTACGAAACGTTCGCGTTTAGGAGAATGCCTTTCGGGTTATGTAATGCCCCCGCAACATTCCCACGTTGCATGATGACAATTTTTTTGGATATGGTGGAAGAGATAATGGAAGTCTTCATGGATGATTTTTCAGTTTTCGGTACATCATTTGACCATTGCCTGCATAATTGAGCTCTAGTGTTACAGAGGTGTGAAGATAAAAATCTGGTCCTAAACTGGGAGAAGTGTCATTTCATGGTGTAAGAAGGGATCGTTCTAGGTCACAGAGTGTCATCAGAAGGACTGGAGGTCGATCGAGCTAAAATTGCAACTATAGAAAAACTACCACCTCCAAATAATGTGAAGGGAATCATAAGCTTTCTGGGACATGCAGGCTTCTACAGAAGATTTATAAAGGATTTTTCTAAACTCTTTAAACCTTTATGTAATCTTCTTGAGAAAAATTCTTCATTTGATTTTGATGGTATCTGTTTGCAGGCCTTTAATATAGTCAAGGAAAAACTCATCTTGGCACCAGTCATGACTGTACCTAATTGGAGTCAACCTTTTGAAGTCATGTGTGACGCAAGTGATTTTGCCATCGGAGCAGTGTTAGGACAAAATCGAGATAAATTGTTTCAGGCCATCTACTATGCAAGCCAAACATTAAATGAAGCTCAATTGAACTACACAACAACTGAAAAGGAGTTACTTGCTGTGGTATTTGCATGTGACAAGTTTCGGTCTTACCTAGTTGGTACAAAAGTGATAGTGTTCACCGACCATGCAGCGCTCCGTTATTTGTTTGGAAAGAAGGATGCTAAGACTAGACTAATTCGTTGGATCCTGCTTCTTCAAGAATTTGATTTGGAAATTCGAGATAAGAAAGGAAGCGAAAATGTAGTTACAGATCACCTTTCTCGGTTGGAACAAGAAGAAGTAAAGCCAGATTCAGCAATCCAAGAAACATTCCCTGATGAGTAGTTGTTTGCATGGGAGACCACGCTTCCTTGGTTTGCTGATATTGTAAACTACCTAGCGTGTAAAGTATTACCACCAAATCTCACCTACCACCAACGCAAGAAGTTCCTACATGATGTGAAATATTATCTTTGGGATGAACCTTTGTTATTCAAGAAATGCTCTGACCAAATCATCAGAAGATGTGTGCCAGAAGAAGAGATGCAATCCATTCTACATCATTGTCATTCTTCATCATATGGAGGACACTTTGGCGCAACATGAACAACAGCTAAAATAATTCAAAGTGGTTTCTATTGGCTTTCTATTTTTCGTGATACCTACACGTTGGTGAAAACGTGTGACCAGTGCCAACACATGGGAAATATTTCAAGGCGTCAAGAACTACCACTGAAAAATATTTTAGAGGTTGAGTTATTTGATGTTTGGGGGATCGATTTTATGGGTCCTTTTCCTCCATCTTTTGGCAATATTTATATCCTGCTAGCTGTTGACTATGTTTCAAAGTGGGTAGAAGCAATTGCGACAACAAAGAACGATGCAAAGGTAGTGCTCAGATTCCTCCAAAAGAATATATTCACAAGATTTGGCACTCCTCGGGCGATTATTAGTGATGAAGGGACCCACTTTTGCAACAAGTTGTTAGACAACTTGCTTGCTAAATATGGTGTGAAGCACAAGATAGCACTTGCCTACCACCCACAAACAAATGGTCAAGCTGAAATCTCGAATCGGGAGATTAAGAACATCCTCGAAAAGACGGTCAACACCAATAGAAAGGATTAGGCACAGAAGCTTGATGATGCGTTGTGGGCATACTGTACAGCCTTCAAAACACCTATCGGGATGTCTCCATACCGATTAGTGTTTGGTAAAGCATGTCATCTCCCTGTCGAGTTGGAGCATAAAGCATATTGGGCTGTCAAGAAGCTCAATTTTGATTTAAAGGCAGCTGGGGAAAAGAGACTTCTTCAATTGAATGAGATGGATGAGTTCTGGAATGATGCCTATGAAAATGCAAAGATCTACAAGGAACAAACGAAAAAGTGGCACGATAAACAGATTCTTAGGCGTGAGTTTACTCCTGGACAACAAGTTTTACTCTTTAACTCACGACTAAAAATCTTCCCTGGCAAGTTAAAGTCAAGATGGACAGGCCCCTATACAATTGACAAACTTTCACCTTTCGGCGGAATAGACTTGAAGGACAAGATGGGTAATATATTCAGAGTAAATGGTCAACGACTGAAGCATTATTACGGAGAACAAATAGAGAGGAATTGTGGATTCATTCCTCTCGGAGACCCAAACTGATGAAAACTGAAAGTTTGATTGTAGACTCTAAAACAAGCGCTTAAGGGAGGCAACCCAAAGAATTTTCCTTCATTTGTTTATTCATTTATTCTCACATTCTTTCCTCCTTCTTTTGAATAAAACTTGAGTAATGTGATTTCTGACGCAGGTATTTAGCTGGAATAAAGTGCTCTACATTGCTCATCACAGCAGCGTCACCATGAAACCAGGGAAGATCCTTTAAATCCTTTACTCATTACTCTATCAATTCTCCTATTTAAAAAAAAATAAAAATCGACAGAGTACCAGACGTCATGGCGTCTAAACTGGATGCCATGGCGCCCAGCACTCTGAATTTAAACCGGCAGAGCACGAGACACCATGGCGTCTCATCTAGGCGCCACGGCGTCTGAACTCAATTTTTTTTAAAAAACCGGCCCAAAGGTCACAAAAATTTACCCCCACCCTCTTCTTCCACTTTCACTCGTTTTTTTACCCTCTCTAACTCCCTCACTCACGCCTTCTCTCCCCCGTTTCTTCTTCCCTTCATCATCTTATCTCACATCACCCACACAACTCGTGTAGAAGCACACCCCTACGGCACTTCCTCCCTTGTGTGGCGTTTACAGTAAGTAAAATCTCGATTTTTGGACTTCCATTCATTAGACGGATTTTTAATTTTTTTGGGCGATTACATTTGTTAATTCATGGGTTAATGATTAATGTCACTATATTGCTTGGTTGGGATTTACTTGAGGTGGTTAAAAGTTGAATAATGCATGAGAAAAATAGTTGCTTACAAGGTGTTTGTGATAATGTTTAAGTGCACTCTTTATGTGTTATTGAGAGTTGTTCTTTACAAGATGTGTGTAACCTATTTAAGTGCATTCTTGGAGTCTAATTACTAGTATGGTTGTGGTTTGATCTGTTCTTGTTACCTCCTTTTGCAGACATAGCCCCCGAAGCAAAAAAAATTGGTAATTGGAATTTGATAACTTTGCCAGACCAAATCTACTCACCATGCCACCTAAAAAGAAGTCCAAAGTTACTGAGTCTACTTCTACTGCCGCTTATGATAGAAAGCGATTTGTCAACGCTAGGGCAGCAGAATGCTTTAGGCATTCGGTAGTACACCGCAATTGCATCCCAGAAAGGGGCTTCGAAAAATTTATGCTCGAAAAACTACAAAGTTTAGGATGGGAACAATTTGCAAAGTAACCAGGAGCATGCTCTATTCCCCTAGTGAAAGAGTTCTATGCCAACGCAAAAGAACACGAGGACTTCAAGGTTTTTGTGCGGGGTCGTTGGGTGAAATTTGATAGTGCCTCTATCAACCGCTTCTACAACACACGGGACATACCGGATGATGATTATTCAAGATTGCAGGACGAATGAGTTGACCCCACTATTTTGATTGACACTCTGGCATATGACGGGATGGAATGGAAGCGTAATGCAACTGATGTAACTCACTTCCTAGCCTCGGGTTTAACAGTCCATAGTTGGGTGTGGCATCACTTCATACTTGCAAAATTGATGCCTAGCAGCAATATTAGTGAAGTAACTAAAAGAGAGAGCTACACTTAACTATGCAATTCAGAGAGGGCACTCCATTGATGTAGGCAAAGTGATTCAAAATAGCATCCTGCGCATCCTAGCAGGATCACCAACAAGTAGCTTGGGACACCCATCCCTCATACATGATCTCTGTGTCCAGAAGAGTGTAGCTATGCAAGAATCTGATGAAGTACTACATCCTAAGCAACCTCTGACGAAAGGACTTCATGATAAGGTAGAGATGCGTCAAAGCCGGGGTAGCTCATCTCACTCTTCTCAGCAAGCACCGCCTCCTATCCCTCCTCCACAGCCTGATGTCCATACTGGAGCCATACTTAGGTAACTTGAGGCCATGGACCTTCGCATGGCTAATTGGCAGAACAACATGGATTAGCAACAAACTGCTTGGCAAAATGAAATGAATTCACTCGTGACCAATTGGCATAGCGGTATACAAGGACAGCTGGACCACCTACAGTCCTCCATGTACGGTCAATTTCGCTACCAAAATGAATACAATGCGGTCATGGCATCCACTTATCCCGATCGCTCATTTCCTTCGGCACCACCACTACCATCACCACCCCACCCTCCAACTCTACCGGGTGACGATGAGACCAGTTGATGTTCTCCCTACGGTACTCATCCCTCCTTCCTTTCTTTCACATTAGGGACAATGTGCAAATTAAGTTTGGGGGGTGCTATTTTTGCTTATATGTTTCTTTACTTGTGTGTTTTGTGTGTTTCTTTACTTGTGTGTTTTTGTATGTTTCCTTAATATTTTGATGTGTGTGCCCCTTCAAATGTTTTTGTGTGTTGAAACGCATGATTCTAAAAAAAATAAAAAAATAAAATTGTTTTTGCATGCTCGCGTGAGTTGGATAACATTGTTGGCAATGATGCATATAATTGGAAACATAAATCGGTTATGCACTATGAATGCGTTATGTGTGTGAGTGAATTCTTACTTATTCTTGCAAGGCATGATAACTTAATTGCACGCGAACCAAGTATACCATTGGACTAGAAGAGACTGATTCATAAATGTGATAGATTGATCTAGTGACCCTAGAAACGATCCAAACAATCAATGAATGTCACAATATCCTCAAACCAAATCTAGGATGTTTGGAACGGTTGAAGTATTGTGGGGAGACATAGATTTGATGTGGACTCCGTATGTGCAAGTGTGGACTGTTTGAAACCAATAAGACAAAAAATAGGTGAAAACCTTAAGTTAAGGGTCAATTTTCGAGAATGAGTATTTAATAAGGGGCATTGCACTAATCACCACAAAAGATCCCAATGAGGAAAATTGTAAAGCATCTCTTCGTAGCCTTTATGACTCGAGTGAATAAGTCTGAAAGGGTTTAAAACCTGGTGCCCTAAAGTCATCTGATTTGTGAGTCACCGACCTAAAACTCACTACATGGGCCATCTAGAAAGCTTAATGAAGGGATGACAAGAGAAAAAAAATAAAAATAAAAATAAAAGCAAGTGTCTGAAACAGAAGACGCACCTATGAAGTGATTAAGCCTCGAATGCTTGTTTTAGAAAATTAGACTTTTGATGATAGGTTAATAATTTGGTTGAGTCCTGGAGGTTGAAGTAGTAAAAAGGAGAATCCATATTTGTCAACACGTTGAACCGCAAGTTGTGAAACATGACCAAACTTGAGTGGTGTGAGAAGTTAGAAATTCTAGAAAAAAAAAATCAACTTTAGAGTACACCTTGGAAAGTAAAAAGAAAACAAGTTTGGGGTATGCGAATCCCACGAGCGACGTGAGTAAATAATGGACTCTCAAGGTCGGGAATGAAATCAATCTATGATAGTGCGGTGCTGTATTAGACTCTTCACACACCTACACATCTGTCTCGCATGGGAAAGGTAAGTATTTGATTCTCACATTTTAGCCTTGAAGTAGTTCATAACCCGATACCATGCGAGCCGCAAGACAATTTATCCAACTAAGTTATGCTATTGTGTCTTATTTGTGTGTTTAGTTTATCATGTCTTTCTTTTTTTTTTTTTTTTTTTTTTCGTGTTTGCTTGAGGACAAGCAAAGAACTAAGTTTGGGGGTGTTTGATGAGAATGATTTATTCAACGAACAAATGCCCCTAATCCATAGTTTTCGGCTTGATCTCGGGCATTTGTGAGCATTTTGATGAGTGTATTCGTGTTGTTTTGTAGCCTTGATAACTTGGGAGAATATGAAATATTTTAAAGCTTGAATTGAGGGTGACGATGGATCACAAAAAGGAGCATGGAATGTTAGTGATGAAAGAGGAGAAATAACTACTAAAGAGGTCTGGAAACAGAACAAAGGAATCAAGGCAAAACACTCCACGCCACGCCGTTTAATCTTGACGTCACGACGTCCAAATTTACACAAATGGTTCTCGCCAACAGAACACGCCACGCCACGGTGTGTAATCTGGGCGCCATGGCGTGAGATCTGGACGCCACGGCGTCCAGCGATATGAATGACCAGCAGGATACGCGGCGCCACGACGCCCGTTATGGACACCATGGCGCCGCCTGTGCGAGAAACCCGGAACTTACGATTTTGAAATGTTTTCTCGGCCCATTTGAGTCCAAATCCGTCCAAACACTCAAGGGATATAAAAACCACTGTGAAGACCTAGCTAATGACGTTTTTGGCGACTGGAGAAGGGGAAGAACACAGCACACTTGAAGAGGAGATTTTTGGAGAAGAAAATAAAGATTTTGAAGAAGAAGAGAAAGAAGAGATTGCTGGGAACTCGTGGCTGTGATTGCTACTGCAAAGAGGCGTTTATTAGTTTGGGTTTCCTTCATTTCTTCTCTAGAAAACCATGGTGAATTCGTTTTGGTTGATTTCAGTTTTTAGCATGAACTAATTTCATATACTTCTAGGGATATGATGTAATCTGGATTTGAAACTATGTTTGATTGGTTATATTAAATTGATTTAATTTTCGTCTATGTTTGTCTGGATTATTCTGAGTTTAATGCTTCCAATTAACAGGCCATTAATTAGATGATTTCAATTTTGTAATTTACTGTCGAAAGAGGGAATTATAGGGTAGATCTTGGATAATTCGGCATAGGTAAATATAGAGGTCAAAAAACTTATATGAACCTATGTGGTGTTAAAATCATTGGTCTATTTGCTTCATTGTTTTATTAAAATTGCGTATGCATATGTGATTTGATAAACGAGAATAACATTCAATTGACTGTCGAAAGAGGCGTCGGATGAATGGACGATTTGCTAACAAACAAGAGAATTGAACTCAATTAACTAGATGAAAAAGGCATAGTGAAGATCTAGGTGAAGTCGATTTCCCTAGAAGTCTCTATCTCGATTAATCTTCAACAATAAAAAACCCCTGTCTTTATTTAAACAATTTTCTTAAAGTTGAGTTTACTTTAATTTGCAACTACAACAATCTGTGTGATTCTCCTAAATAAAATTTAGATTAACATAATTTCGGTACTTGACAAACGTAAGATACCAATCCCTGAGGACGATACTTTTCTCATCATTTTATTATAAAACTTCGACACTGTGCACTTGCAATTTCGTACCAATCAAACACCTCATATGTTTCTCTGCACGCAAAGAAAGTTACAATTGCACCACACTATAGAACAAAACATTTTGTCAAACATTCCAATTATTCTTATATAGAACAAACATATACCAGATCCGTATACGAGATGTTTTTGCCATCTTGGTCTGGTAGAAGTTCAGCAACGTATTTAGCATTGTCAAATACGAACATTACTAAGCAAACAATATTAAATTAACGAATGTCCAGTACATCACTTAAATCATTGCCTTACCTTGTGAATTCATCGCAACACTTGTTGACGATGGTTGGAAAAAATTTTGATACTGCACTGGTTGTGTGAATGTATGAAGTCCATCGTGCACCTACGTGATATTAGACTTTTTTCTTAGTTTTCCCAAATAATTCCAATATTTATACTTTCTAGTACAAAATATATAATCTAAACAAGGTAAGGTAATGTGAATAGATCACTGTTAACTTAAAATTTTTTCACATAACATAACTGAAGAATAAGCACTACTACACATTATTTCAACCAGAAAAATCAACAACTTCGAGAAAAATAGTACTAACCAATGGGAAATGTGAATACGGTAATGGTGGCCGTACATGATATTGATGTAGTATAGTGGTCGGCATGTTTGGTGCACTAGTTCCCAAGTTGCTTCGATGTGCTTGCGGTTTCTTTCTTTTACCGGACGTCGATCGTGCCTGCATGAGGGACGTGTGAAAATGCATATATATAAATTTTGAAATTGTGTTTTGAAAAAAGATAAAAACGGCAACTGACTTTCCCTTTCTTCGAATTTGATTCAAGTGGGCTCTTTCGTCGTAAATTTTTAGGCGTCCCTTTTTTTGGTCAAACATTGAGGATCTTTTATGTTCTCGCTGCCAGTACTATGTGATGCTCCACAGTCGGATCCTAACCGAATGGAATGCTGGGACAGGACATTACTGCCACACGTCTCTTTCATCGTCACCACTGTTTGTGTTTTTTCCTCAATCCACTCTAGCAATGCGCACATTTTCTCATCATCGTCTGCCACCATGTTCGCTAGCGTACTAAAAGATTGACACATTTTGTCGTAATTCAACTTTCCAAGAGTGCTAATCAACCTGTCGTAGTTTACTGCGACCCTCGTGTGGGCTCTACGCACATCTCTTCTCCATTTCCGTAATATATACTTGTCCAATACAGATGTGATGTTGTTATGGATAAGAACTGATTGCATGTCTGCAAAGTATTCCACAAAATTCAAACAGATGACAACTACAAATGATTTCACAGTTCTTCCTTTGAAATGTGCAAAAAAATGTTTTCTTCTTCCTTTGGTCGTGGCACATCACATCTTCCCGCACCTCATAACGATTCCTCGAACATCCCTAAGAGACCGAAATTATGCCACAGTAAACCTTCCCGATAAACTCTTCTTGCACTTCTTTGAGTTTGGAAATTATGTAAACCGCCTGAAATTGCTTCTCCATTTCATAAGTCGTTGCGCATGGTAACATTTGTTAATAGGATTTGAAATAGGCCTGAAACTCTTTCTCAACCTCGTTTTTCAACGCTCGCTCGTACTGTTCTACAAATTGCTTCAGTGAAGTCTTCGAATGTACATAGCCATCAAAGAATGCATTCATACTCTCACTACGTTGGGTTGTTGACATATTTGCCCAGAAAGTAGTTTTCAAATAGCACTGAACTCACCGACCTCTGTACTCATACAGTCCGGACAACCATTCATTATCATGCAAATTGTAATTTTCTAGCATAACTTTCCAACTGTCTTCGAACTCCTCAACAGTTTGCGAGTCATAAACCAAACCATGGATAGAAGAAAATATAGAACCCTTATCGCTGTGGTATCCAAACTTCTCAGACAACTTCTTCATGATATGCCACAAACACTATTGATGTTTCGTATTCGAAAACACGATCGCAATTGCATTTTGCATGGCCCTATCTTGATTGGTAATTATTCCTTGAGGAGCTTGACCGTTCATACACTGTAGCCATGTTCTAAAAAGCCATATGAATGTCTCCGTATTTTTGTCCGATAGCAAACCACAACAAGCAACATGGATTGCCCGTAATAATTTACTCCAACAAAAAGTGCAAACGACATATCATACTTGTTAGTGAGGTAGGTTGTATCAAATGTGACAATGTCGTCAAACTTCTTATATGCTCGCCTACACCTATTATTTGCCCCAAAAATATTTTTCAGTCTGGACTCCTCGTCCAAATCCATGACAAAGTAAAACCTCGAGCACTTTGCTTGCATATTCGAGAAGTACGACTGAATTGCTGCAACGTCCCCTTTGCCAAGTCTCAATCGCTTCACTTGTTCAACATAATTCCTACAGTCTTTTTCCAAGCAAGTCATGTTCTCATACCCATCGGCCCCAGCGACTGTAGAGTTGTAACTTTTGTGCAAAGGAATGCCGGTCATAGCGTTGACTTCAAGCTGTCGTTTCACATGTGCGCTCAGTTCTCGGTTACATCTATACAACGTGAATTTCGAAAGACTCGTTCTAAGATTATGTTCAAGATGGACAGTGTTAATTCTCTAAATTCTACACATATCTGAAGATGCAGTCAGCCTAGCCTTACAACCTGTCTGAATGGTTGGTTGGGGTTTCAAAGGATCACTAGTATTATTAGGTCTTCGACCTTCACGGCTATATGTTAGTGTAATATATCTCATAATCTCATCATCATCCTTTTTTGAATTTCGTTTTCGAACTGGAAAACCTACGTGATAGGCATATCTTTTATAAAAATTGAACATTTCATTCTCATCCTTAAACTTCATCCAAACCTTAGGCACAACCGTGGGTATATCATTCTCCAATATGTTCAAATTATCCATCACGTAGTCATTATCGGATTCCATCAAATTATCGTCACCAAAGTCTTGGATAGTTTGTTTCTCTGCAACAACTTATAAACTAAAGTGTCATACACTCACACCCAAAATTGTCCATTTTATGCAACATAATGCTCGACATTTTTGCACACAATTTCAGTCACCCATTTGGAAACACAATTTCGCGAGTACACTGTATAAAAAAACCATCTAAATGAGTTTGGTACGTACATTGAATTCATTTGTGTTTATACCAATGAAGATTAAATTATTGTGTATGTGAAGAATGGACAATCACAGAAATTGTGTTCAACTAATATATTAATTTATTTTTATTATCACGTTCAAAAAAATTTCAACCTTCAAAGCACAAAAATGGTAGTTCCAAGCCAGTACAAAAATTCCAACCTTCATTTCTCTTGTATATTTCTTCGTTCATGGTTCTTAAATTGACGATTTACAAGTTTAAGTTTATGCATGTCCATACTTACGTCTATTACCAAATACATAGAATAGCCAAAAAAATAAAAAAAATATGGGTCCATAGGAAAACATGTTTTGAAGTATTTCGAACCAAACCAACAAAAGTGAAGAAAACATTCTCATACCTTTCTCCGACATGCTTTTGACAAGAATATGGGTCCATTGCCATTGGAAAATCTCGCCGTTGGAAAAGCTCCCCTAAATCGCCGTTGGAAAGCTGGCCGTTGACAAAGGCGTGGGAAAAGCACCAGTGGATTTGGCAGATTAGGGGTCCACTGCTGATGATTTGGGAGGTCTGCTGATTAGGGGGATTTGGGGCTTGCTGATTCAATTTTGGAGGGAACGAAAATGATCTAAAACAGGATATTCATTAAGCTGCATAAAGAGCCATGTACAACCAGTAAATTCCATAACAAAATCATGTGGGCTAGGCTCATAGTTGACATCATACTAAGTGGATTGGAATGTTACCACTTCATAGAAGGAGGAGATGATGACAACTGGAATTCAAATATGGAATCAACATGGATTGTAGAACTGTTTATTTCTTATCCTCGGGTGGTGGCTGCGACAGATGTTTGAATGAAGTGACAGTTGATTGTGTAGAACTAGGTGGTGATGGTTAAGTGGTGGTAGGTGGTGATGTTGTTAAGTTAGGATGTTTGTGTATTTGAAAGTGTTTGACATCATTCTCTCTTTTTTTTCTTTTTTCTTTTATGAACCAACTATAAAATGGAAGACTGGCCCAACGAAGAGGTGATGGCAGACCAACTGAACTTGGAAGCTTAAACCACCCCCCTCAAATACATGAGTTTGAAAAGAAAGAGAAAATTTAAATGACACTAAACGGCTAAACCCATGTTTGGTCCCTATTTTTTTTTTTTTTTTTTTAAAAAAACTCATTTTAAATTATACTTTTTCTCAATAAAATATTTTACATATTAGATTCATAACTTTTTCTTATTTTTAACCACAAAATCTATCCTAATTTTTTTCTTCTATGAAACAGAGGCCAAGCTTTTGTTTGACATTGCTAATTTGTAAATAATTTTTTTTTCTAAAACTCATTTTTAATCATACATTCTTTCAGTAAATTTTTTTTTTCGCTTTAATCTATAACTCTATCTACATAATAAATCATACATTCTTCGATTCAAATATCTCTCCCAAACAAACAATCAATTCGAGCTAAAAATTGTTATTTTAGATAATTGCTACTCGTGACAATGAAATGAGTTTTTTTAAAAAAAAAGGATAATTGCAACCGTGGTCCCTAACCTTTGCCTTTTTTTTTTGCAGACTTTACCCTAACCTTCATTTTGTACCACTCGGAGTCCCAAACCTTTCATAAATTCGCACCCGAGATCCAAATGGACGGAAATCGTCTAATTTGACCGTTAGTTGACCAATAAAATTGATTTTGACCAAATTTTAAAGGGTAAAAATGTAACTTTATTAGTTAACCCTATAATAAAACAATTAACTAAAACAAAATAAAAATAAAAATAAAAACTATTCATCATCTTCTTCACCCCACTCCACCCCACCCCACCCCACCGTTGCCCAAAACCACCACCCCCAATCAAAACCCCCTATCTTCTTCTCTGGCAAACCCAACCACCATCATTTCACCACCAAGCCCACACTGCCATCGTCGCCACCACCCACCACCATCTCACCACCAATTCTCGATTTTTCTCTGAGACCCTTGAAAAAGCTTCAGTATTTGGTATCCATTTTTGTCGTTAGCTTCTGCACGCAGTTTCACACACAGACCAAAACTCCCTCCCCACCACCACCTCCGCCGTTCCCCTCCGAACAGACACCTCTTTCTCCCGAGACGTAGAAGCGATGAAAGAAGCAATGGCGGAAGAATATGTTGATTCAACAGTGAAGAATATACAAAACACCCGCACAACGCCGGCAACATCAATGGGAAAATCCCAAAACACCCAACCCGTTAGCTTCAAGCTTTAACTCCAAAATCGACCACCATGAATTTTCTACCCCCTGGAGCTGCCCGCTTGAACTCCAAAATCGACCACGATGAATTTTCTATCCTATGGAGTTGTCGGCTTCAACTTCAAAATTGACCACCATACCGTCGAATAAACCACCGGATCTTGACCCCGCCAACAACTCCTCATCCTACTCTACAATTCTATACCAAAAAACAACAACAATAGATCGAAAATCATACCAATTTCATGTCCAAAAAATTGTCACTGCGCACGATCATTCCTCCAATTCTGGTCAATCCTTCAACACCCATAGCCTAACTTCATTACAGGCCATTAATACTCCCCTATACAAGCAGTTTCATGGCCCTATATCATCAAGAAACAGTTTAAATCAGAAACAAAATGACAACAGTCTTCGACAACGAACCACGCACCTTCTGTCCCAAACTCCGACGCAGACGTTATGAATGACGGTTGCGCACTACCACCATTGGTTTCTATTCATGATGGCGAACAAGATGCACATATGAATCTTCATAAATTTTCCTCGAATCAGCCAATTAATGGATCTGTAGCAACGGTGGAGACGGGTGATTTTTCTTGGGAAAAATTGTAGCAGGGTTGGATACGGGTTTTACCAAATGGCGTTGGCGACGAATGGTAAATGTTGTTGTGGAGTGGTTGGTTGTGGTGACGTTGTGTTTTTCGACGAAGAGATGAAGGGGATGGCAGTGAGGATGGGTTTAGGAGTAGGGTTTGGGGTTGGTAGTTGATTTTTTACTTTTTTTTTTGTTTTTAATTTAAGTAATTTAATGGTTAATATTTAGGAAACGACAAAGTACCATTATACCCATTTTAATTTGGTCCAGATTGTTCAAAATCAATTTTATTGGTCACCCAACGGTCAAATTGGACGATTTCAGTCCATTTGGACCTCGGGTGCGAATTTATGAAAGGTTTGGGGCTCCGGGTGGTACAAAATGAAGATTAGGGTAAAGTTTGCAAAAAAACGCAAAGATTAAGGACTACAGTTGCAATTTTCCCTTTTTTTAAAATTCAAACTCTCATTAAAAACAATTTTGAGACGATTCTATGACCTAAATTCGACTTTTATAAATATAAACAAGGGCTTCACATTGGGAGAACTGTCTGTTGCCTTTTCTATACAATAATATCATCAAATTCATAAAGAATAATGGGCAAATTCATCACTTTTGGGAGAGAAGAGCAAGCCCTAACAAAGAATTGAAGCCAATTACATCAAGATTTTGAAGAATTAAACTTTGGAATTGAAGATCAAGATATCTTGCATTATTTCATGATCTGGGTGATGATTTTTCATTATTCTTTAATTTATTTAAAAGCATGCTATGCTAGATCCGTTTTGTATTGGATGAAGATGAACTATATTGTTTTATTTATTTTAATTCTAGACTAGTAATGTAATTTATTTCTTGCAATTTCTGATTAATTTTGCATACTTATTGTATTATTTAATTGTTTGATCACTAATTAGATATTTAGTTGTTTGTTGTAGTGTTGAGAAACTCACAATAAATTTAGAACATAACAAAACTAACATATATTTAATAGATATTAGAAATAAAATTTATCACGTGTGCAATCATATTGATAATAAGAAAATTTCATGTGTTCTAATCATTCGAATTTGTGCTAGGAATAGACTTGAGTGGTGATTAGAATAGAGTTAATCTATCTTGAAAAAGAAAGTTAAATACATTAGTTATATTGATTGTCAAGAATGTATGAATATGATTAAACTACATAATTGAGAATTGAAATAAATAGTAATGGGTGGATTTGAAATCTAGTACAATCAAACATAATTTGATAAAAACCAAACTTTTTCATATTTCTTAGATTAAGTTAGCATAAATAAAATCAAAATCTATTTTGTTTATATAATTTAAATTTCATGCATATCTAGTAAACTTGAATTGAAATTTATTTTCCGTGGGACGATAACTCTCAACTCATTTAATCTATTATTTGTCATTTGTCAACGATCTTGTATAATTGTGAAATTTTATCGAACACTTCACATCTTGAGTTGGTTGTCACATACATGATGAAACCGAATACCCGAAAGAGCAACCAAAACATGCACCCAAAATTGTGTAAGGAGCGTATGAGCCAAATGTTGGATGACGAGATATCCACAAGCACAACTGAAGGTACGAGAAAAAACCAAGGAGTGCAATAGAACAATCTGTGGAGTTCAATATTACAACTGTGGGGTAGGCCACCAAAGGTATAGGTGCAAGTATAGCACGAAGGAAATGCAACAAGTGTTAATACTACACTTATTATGGCCATCAAATTTAGCATTCAAAAGTGATTATTACGAGCTTGATATTTAATTGTACTTATTGATTATTTTAGGAGAAAATATAGTATTGGAAGAGAAAAGATTAAAAAGAATGATAATGGATCAAAAAGGACTAAAGTTGGACATCTTTTGGAAGTTGGGGACTAAGGAGTCACATTTAGAAACATTTAGAAGTTGAAGGACTTCAATTACAGTATCCAAGGACTCAATTGGAACAAAAAGATAAATTATGGACCAAATCGGACAAGTGAAAGTATAAATTTAGCACTTTGGGATATCCTAATTGAACTAAAAGTATGGTTCACTATCATTTTAGGACTCTATTTTAAACCTAAATTTAGGTCTATAAATATTAATCTTTCATTCAAACAAAGGGGAAGCTAAAGATACAATCTTGAGACAAATTTACACATCCAAATACATTAAATCCTCAAGATTTATATCTCAATTTAGGATTTGAAAGTTGATGAACATAAATTGATGATCCATTGTCGAGAAATGGATGTCAAAGAGCAATAATAGTTAGGATTCTTTTATTTATTCCTTGTATTAAACTCGACTATGTTTTGATCCTTTTAATTCCACAATTATGAGTGGTAAATAATTGGTTGCTAGGATGAACAATGTAGTTTAAGTTAATATTTATTTCATTCAATTGATCTATTTGCTTATTATATGTTTAATAAAATTCAATAGGTAGATCAATTATTTGATTTAAGGACAATATTGAGATCGAGATATGATTATAGCTTATGTAATCATGATTGAATTATTACATTTGAATGCTTTTACACGTGTATGAATTTACATGAAAATATAGTAAATCTTGGCTTGTGAATAGGGTTAGTTTTGCTCAAGAATGATTACTAACTAAAATTGGTTAATTCGATTGATTAATACATGCAAAAAATTTGGCTGAATGTTGTTGGATTGAGTGAATGACAAGTGAACCGAAATTCCTAATCACTTAATCCCAAAAGCTCTCCACATATTAGATTAGTTAGATTAACTTAGTATATCATTTGAAAGATAATTGAATTTGGAGTCAAATGCAGTTTACAAGTTGTGATTCAAAGTCATGGATCAAAAGTTATGCATATTCAAAGTCCACTCACCAGGCTTTTGCTCGCATCCAGCTCGCTAGCAATAGCTTGCAGGCATGAAAAGGGAATGCACTGCTACTTGTACCCAGCTCGCGAGCCATTGCTCCCGGACGTGACCTTGTGCAAAAATTCAGTTCGTATGTGATTCAATAATAGGAATTTAATGAGTAATTTTTTTTAGTTGAAAGGGCACGAATTTCAAGATCAATAGAAGACTATTCTAGCACTTTGGAGAAAAAACCCCGCAACATTTTGCAGTCAGAAGGTTACCAAATTTGGGTTTCTTGAGGAAGCAAGAGGAGAATTCAAAGGAAATCGAAGAAATTCAAGAATTCAAAGGCAATGTATTTTATGTCGATTATGTATTTATTTTTTAACCCAAATGCTAGACTAGAATTCTATACACTAAGATGGCAATGAAATTGTTTGGATATATGCTCAAAAGTATTAGAATTTTACTCTAATTGCGAAACATTTTGAATGTTATTAAATAAATATTTATTATTTATTTGCTTGTTAAACAAATTGTTGCATTTATCGAACATGTGATCTAGTGCCATCGAATGCTATCATACAAATTGTGTGTTGTGTAGAGAAGCATAGACAGACACTATTTATATCGATCAAACCAGTGAGCAAAGCTTGGCACTTTGTTCTAGTAAGGTTGTAGAGTCAGTCGGTTTACCAATTGCTATATGCAACTTGTATTGACCTTGACGAGAGGATCTCGAGAATATTAATACTAGTACACTAAGTATATCTTCTTGTTTATTGGACATGATCACTAGATAGGGTTAAAATCTATTGCACGACGATGTTGAAGAATTAAACTCTATGTGACTACTTTATGGATTACCTAAATTCGTAATAGATAGTGGTCGTTATTCATGAATTTTAAGATCTTTGATGTAGTCAAACATTTCGGTACGTTGATAGCTAAAAGCAAACGAAGTGGTGGACAAGTAATTGCATTTAGGATCCTCACAAAGGCAGATGGACTAATGAATCCATTTGAGTATTTTCTTCGGAACTCATTTAAAGAAATGATATTCGGAGATTTGAATGAATATCAGTAATCGTCCTATATGGTATATATGTGTTACTTTGTTATTTGATGCATTAAATGGCAAATTGTCCCTCACTAATTATTTGATGTTTGGCGGTGTAAGACATATGGATAGCAAGTCATCAGGATACAATTACGAGGATTGATTATATAAGTGGAAATTACACATGGGCATACTTTTCAATATCCAATTTTAAAAATAAGATGCAAGATTTACTTATACAAAAATCAGATATTTTATTAATTTATTAATATATTTTGAATATTAATAATTATATTACAAAATCAATAAACCATCAAAACTAATTATATTTACTTTCTCTCTCCCTAATCTCCCAATCTCTCTCTAGATCTCTCACTGCAACACCAGAGTGCCTGTTGCCATCGTGTTGCCGGAGACGCCGTCATCACAATCCGAGGTAGTACTCTGCAAATAGGGGCAAGTGGCCGGCACTGTCAATTCGACGACTCATCACGGTGCAGCAATGCATCGCACTGAGCATGGTGCATATACATTCTTTTTCCTTTTTTTTTTTTTTTAAATTTATGAGCAGTGTGGTGGTGATTGACGATTCAATGGTGGTTCTATGTGTGGTGGTTTTGCGATTGTAGATCTATTTTTTTTTATAGTATGTTGGTTTTGCGATTGTGGTGGTGGTGGAGGTGTGTGGTTCAGTATTGGGAAATGAGAGCTTTGGTGGGGTGCAAAGGTGCTTTATGTGCGACGATGTTGTGGTGCTGTGGGTTCGGTGGTTGGGTGCATTACGTGCGACGGTGTGTGGTGAGGTATGTGTGTTGTATGTGGTGGTGGTGACGACACAGTTGTGGCTCTGGAAATGTGCAGTTGTGTTCGATGGATTGTTGTGAGATGGTGGGGGTGGCTCTGGCGATTGTGGTATTTGACGGGTGGTACTGTGTACAACTGCTACATTGGTGGTGGTGGTGTGATGGATCGAGCGCTGCTAATGGTAGATCTGGAGTTGGTGGCGGTGGTAATGGTAGGGACGATGATCTAGTAGTGGATGGGATGAGGATGGAGATGGGATGGGGGTGTTTGTGGTGGTGTTGCTGTTAGGAGATGGTGATGGTGGTTCTGGCGACGAAGGTGGGAGTGGCAGTGGCGACGATGACGGTATTAGTGGTGGTGGCAGTGACGCAGGTGATGGTGGATCTGGTGGTGATTTTTGTGCAGTGGTACTGATAAGACATAAAATATCATATTTTTCATCCATTAATGCTTACACTTTTATGATTTATTGATGCCTAAATGTATTGAGTACATTTATATTTTGATTTAGGTTATAAATGGATAAACAAATGTGGAATTTGGAAGAAAATAGCAAAAAAGAACAAAAACGGAAGAAAGAAAAAGTTCAGGGACAAGTTGAAAATAATTCATAGATGAGACGAACGATGAAATGAAGATTTAAAAGTGTTAGAGATCAATCGGATGAGGAAAGAAGTCAAATAAATGAAATATAGTCGAAATATTATCACATATCAACTTTCAGACAAAAAAATTATGATTCGAATTTTTAGTCTCTACTTGAGACCCATTTTTGGGATAGTTAAAGTTTGAATTGGAAAAGGTATATCTCTAGACAAATTGTATCCCTTTGCGTTAACTTTCCAACACACTTTGAACTTACCTCAATCGGATATCGAAAACAAAAAATATGGCCAAAATACTAAAAGCTATTCGGTAGAGAAAAATGCTATAACTATGCGGTCGCATATGTTAATTCCTTGCGACCACGCAGACTACTTCCGAGAGTTTAAGGCTTGAATTTATTTGTGTTATGCGACATCATGACTTTCTACCATGCGGTTGTATAGAAGACTTCCGAGGTGAATTTTCTGATTTCCTAATTCCAATCAAACACTTATGGAAACAAATTTTTCTACACTTTATAAACCTTATAAGACGTCCAGAACGACACAGAATGCCTACTAACTATTTTTCTCTCTTTTGTTCTTAGATTTATCATGTATAACTAATTCTTGATGCTTGATCGAAGGATATCGAAACCTTGGAAACATTATAACTGTGAGATCCGTCTAGTTTCATTGTTTAATTAAGTTAAATTTTAAATCCGTAATTGTTAGATTTATTTAACTTGTGAAGCACTAGGATTTGATAATTTTTTGCAATAGAGGTTATTGAATCTTAAGAAGAATGTTTAAATAGATTGAATGCAACCGCTGGTGTTTATGTTATATAGTTTATCGATTTATTTATTGTGTAAATCTGTTATTAAATTGAATCTTGAGCATTGGTTTGAGGTTATTTAACAATTAGGGTTAGTTAGAGCACTGGTTTCTAACTAACTAAAATCAAGAGAAATAAGAATTAATTTCAACGATGAATATTAAAAATGTGGATTGATTTTTATTTGTGGATCGATGATCGGTTATAAATCTCCAACTGTGGAAGTTGACTTAGATCAATGTTCGTTTTATTGATTTAATACAACTCGTTAATTTACACTGCTATTGGTTATAAGATTGGTTTTATTACAAACAAAATTCACGCGCATCTCGTTAATATAATATAAATAGTAAACTAAACACTTTTCGTGGGATCGACCCTTACTTCCATTACTATATTAATTTTTAGAAGTTAATGTATATTTTTGGGTGCCTACAACAGCACACCAGGTTCAGGTGGCGGTTGTGGTTTGGTGGCAGTGATGGTGTTAGTGGTGGTGATTTAGGCGGTGATGAGGTGGTGGTCACAAGTGTTGCTGGTGGTCACAAAATATTTTGTTGATCGTCACCATTAAATTGGTTAATCTGTGATCAATAAATAATATGTGACCAATTAAAAAGATTATCTGTGACCAAAAATAACATGTGACCTAAAAAATTGTTAATTGTGATCAATATTTTGATAATTTGAGAACGTTTAATAAGTTGTGACTTATAAGGTTCGTGATTTGTAATCGATAAAGAAATTGTGACGTTTAATTTTTTTTACCTGTGACCGATGAAGAAATTGTGACTTATAAAATTTTTGAATTGTGACCGTAAAATAATTTGTGACATTTAAAAATTTTGTTTTGTGATCGAAAAATAATACGTGACTTAACTAAATTGTGAAGTTATGATCGATGAACAAATTGTGACATATAAATTTTTTGAATTGTGACCATAAAATATTTTGTGACATTTAAATTCTGATTTTTGATCAAAAAATAATATGTGATTAATTAAATTATGAATCTGTGACTAAGTTATACACATCCGTGACCTTAACATATTTAATTAATAAAGTATATAATTAATTAATTAAATCATAAATAAATTTTAATAAATATCTGATTTTTAAAATTTGAAACATTTATTCTTAGTTTTGAAATTGGTGATAGTTAACTTTTTAGTTTTGAATTTTTTCCATTATATAATTCGATAGTACACTTGTGGGCCTTTATTGGAGTAAGTCCAGAATAATAATTGGATTGGACAATCCAGGTTGAAAAGATTGGATCCAATTATTGAAGCTTGAATCATGTAGGTTCGATAGTTCCAAATAAAAACTGAAACTTAACTGGAGAAATAATTGAGCTCATGGATTGCACAGTTGATCGGTTTAAACTTTAATCGAGGTCAACACGTTAAGAATCAAATACAATTTTGACCATCAAAATTCGAGTTTGACAAAGGTGGTTAAGTTTGACCAAATTTCAAAAAGAGTTCTATTATAGATAAACATTTTATTTATACCATGGAATCCAAAATAAGTTATTTTAGATTTATATAAATATAGTTAACGGGTTATGAATTGAATTAACTTTTATTATTCAAGTATTCTACATATTTATAACAAATCTTTAAAGTTCTTGAGAGTTGTGATTTTGGTAATTGGTGATCTTGATTCTTGGTTCTCACAATAAAATCATTGCATTCTTATTTTCAAATTAATGTAAATTGTTCCCGATTATGATTTTTGTTCAAAATTTTCTTTAAGATAGAGTGAAAAGTTTCATCCGTCTATTATATTTTTAAATAGCAAAAAAATAATAATGCAAAAATACAATTAAATAATTGAATCTCATTGTAAAGCACGTTAACAATATTTATGGACAATAACTATGATTAATGACAATATTTTTTTTATCAAAAAAATGTTAAAAATAAGAAAGCAATGAAGAAAAAAAGTTAAGGATATAAGTGTGATAGCAAATAAAGATTAATGATCTTAGTGTAATTAAAATATGGTATTTACCAATGTTTTCATGTTTTCAAAATCAGCCCGACCCAATCCGATCAGTTCAATCGGTAAAACTGGGAACCGGGCTCAAAATCGGGTCAATCACGCCCGATTAACCAATTATGAAAAAATCTGTTTCAAATCCACTAAATCGGCCGGTTTAATCATGAACCGGTCACAATTTTGCGGTTTTCCCATTTATTTATTTATTTTTAATTTGAATTTTATGAATGGGCTTCATAAACTACAATTCAAAGACTCATAGAGAAATGCTAGATGGCATGATTCTTTTACAGATGCACTTCTCTTAAATCATTTCAATGTGTGATAATGTCTTTTATAGATGCATCTTTCAATGTGAGATAGTTGAATAACAAAAAAAGAAAAAAAAAATGTTAAAATTCCTTCAAATTCATTTTTCAAATGTATGTCTAATTGATTAATTTGATTTTGAATCCCAATTAACTAAATTGTAATATTCATCTATAAGTTTAAACTATTTTAATTTAACAAAGCAAATTATTCTAACATATTGATTTTTAATTTTTGAAATATCAAGACTAATTGTAGGATAATGAATCTAATTAACAAAGATAAATTTACTTTGAATTATTAATATGAAAAAAAAAGTAAATTATTGCTTTCATAGTATTTTATTATTTTTGTATGTATTTATTACATTTGGTTCAATTTCGGTTCGATCCCGGTTGAACCTTTTGAACCTTGACCCTTTACCTTTTTTGGATCGATGATCGGATCGATTTTCAAAACATTGATATTTACAAAAACATACTGTGTGAATATATCTAATTTTGCTATGAGATCTTTTTTATAGAATATAAATTGATTGGGTTCTGATTTTTGGTTCTTAAAATTTTTATACGTGGCCTTTTAGCATTTTTCATTAAGTAAATGTAATACGTACTAATCACTAATCAATCTTTCTTATATCTTGTAATGTTATTATGTTATAAGAGTTATATTTTATCACGCGGTTCGACACTGTGCATTCTCATTTTCTTGAGCTAGGTCGGAGGGTCACATGTTGTTTTCAGGCTACTCACATGCAAGGGTAGTGAGTGTTTTTTTGGACATTTTTTATTGCACATGGAGCCCACATCATTGTGAGATAATATGTAAAATATTTGTGAGCCAAAGTCTGGTAGAGTGGAAAAATCCTATACATATTACTTGACAAATTTTTTCACCCTGTCAGTATTACACGGTACATATACAACCCATCTCACCCTAGCCACTACCTGCAAAGTCTCATTTTAAGGTGTTTATCCTAGTGATGTTAAGTGGGACGAGCCATTTGTTGGTTCGTTTCACCCCAGTAACGAGCCAAGCGAGTTAGCCAACTCGCCAAATGCTTGCTTTTGGCTTGCGAGCGTAGGCGAGCCCCTGGATGAGCAATCTGCAACCATGCAGTTTTGATGGCACCTTGCATTTTGCAAGGTTCCATCAATTTAAATATTTGAAATTCAAATTTATCAAACTCGTCACAATTCAACATTCTTTACAATCTTCTAATACTCGAATAATCTCTTTAACAGTATTTTCAATTTTATACGACTATTTCTTCTTATTTTTGTAATTTAAAATGTGGGTTTGAATCTCCATTTCAAATTACCCATTAGTTCGAAGCTGATGAATATTAACTCAATTGTATATATTACTCAATGTAATTACGAGATATTTGAAATCCTTAGATATAATGTATATGTGATAAATTGCGTTTGCAGATTTATCTATTGGTACGAATAATATTTCTTTATTTAACCTACTTTCCTTGTACCAATACTTCTTCAAATTTATAATTATTCACTTAAAAGTCCAAGTAATAAAGTGAACATCTTGAGTTCAGATTGTCGATATCTCGATAAATGTTTACTTTTAATTACATAGCTTTAATTAATTTAATTTTAATAAAGAAAATAAACACACAATAAAGATTTGATTTTGGAAAATAAGGAAAATTAACAAAAAACCTACAAACTATGAAAACATAAACACTTAAGAATTTCAAAGGAAAATGTGATTGAAATTCATAGTTTCGTTTAACCATCGCTTAATTAATTCTTCCACAACTCAATTAACAAAGGAGAATTTACAAAAATGATTAATTTCTTGCTCTACAATTGAAAAATGTCTAATTTTGATCATTCTTGCAAAAATGGCCAAATTTAGTACCAAATTATCTATTATGTCATTAATGAAAAATGAAGCAATTTTTTTTTTTTTCAATTTGCCACGAATTTCGAGAAGAAGTAGCTTACATGAGAAGCTACATTAAAATAATGTTCTCAACATTTTTAAAACTTATTATCAATATATGAACCCTATTTATCTTGACACTTTTATTTGTCTAGAACGAGATTTCATTACGAATATGAGAGTTCTCCACATTTTATAAAGTTCATAACATTTGAAATGTAATTCTAGACATTTAATACCTATGTCAATGAGAAAAATAACATTTATTATGATTTGATATGTATCCTTTTGAAATAAATATGGTAGGTTATGTGTCAAAATTTTATTGACCAATAAAATTTTTAATTGTATGCACATTTTTGTCTTCAATGTGGAATTATAAATTGTTAATAAGGATATTTTGGTCTAATTTATTGCAAAATGGACATTGAACCAGTTTTGAACATTTTTACAAATGACCATGTGAAAGTTGATATTTTTGTAATTTCCTCATTAACAAATTACTCATTTATGACGTTAGATCAGATTTTTCAATTTTAATTAGTTACCTCTTTCGAAAAAAATTAACCATAATTGATTGGTTTAGCATACTATATCTCCATGTCGATTAAAACTAAATAACCACATTAATTTTTTGTGAAAATAGTTCAATGGATCACTTAAATTTAGAGGTATATCTATATCCCCTACTATTTGATCTCATTTTCTCTCGAAGAATGCACAAATAACCAAAGACAATCATCTATTGGCAATATAAATGAAAATGCAATAATACTAATTGTAAAAGCAACATAAGTAATTTTAATATTAAATAGCAAATATTGAAATTAATTAAAGTTAGGTTTAACTTCAACCATAAATCCCAGCACAAATAACTAGCACATTTTATAAAAATGATAAAAAAGAGAATATTTCATACAATACATTACAAATAGGACAAAACAATAGATGAAATACAATACTATAGATAAAACATTTTTTGGTTGATTTCTTGAAGGTTTGCTTTTGATTTCTCCAAAGCTTTTCCAAATTCTTTGATGTTTTCCTCCTTTTTTTTCCCCCCTCTAGTTGTTCCACAAATTACCAAGAAATGTAAAGGAAAAGGAAAGGAAATCAAAGGAAAAAGAAATAAAGAAAATGAAAGGGAAAATCCCTTTGTATTTTAAAAACCTAGCCAACAATCCAAAAATTGCAGCTCAAGTCCTTGGTATTCTCAGAGAAAAGCAACAAGGTCCCAACATCTTATTGATGCTTCTTCACTTTGGTCCCTGGCTAAAATCGTAGTTCAGGTTCCTAGACTTTCATATTATAAAATTTGTTCCTTGAATTCTGACTTTCATATCAATCACGCCCTTCAATCTGTTACTTGAATTTTGACTTTCATATCAATCACGCCCTTTAAAAATTGCAATCTCAGGTCCTTCGATTTTTAACTTGTTCAATTTGATCCCCAACTTCAATTTTTGTACGATTTAGGTCCTTTATCTCTTCCTTTATCTTGTTCCTTTGAGTGATTTTTACCTATAGAAACATAAATTACATAATTATGAGTAAAAATTTACTCATTTAATTAATAATAAGTTTAGTTTAAGTATTAAATAAGTGTGCAAAAACATATTTATCAATAATGTTGTTCATTTGTTTTTAAATATATTCTCAATTCCAACTTTATTTTAGTTTTGGTCTATTTTTAGATTTTCTACAAAATTCGTTATGGAATACATTGGATTCATGAAGCTCGATGATGATGTAAACCAATTTTAGATAGTTCCAATACTCTCGTTTATGATTTTTTCTCAAGCATGCAATCCACCAACTACCCAAAATGTCAATACTACCAGACAAACAGTAGTTAAGCCTGATGATGAGTTGAAATAAGAAATATTTACAAAGAGAGAAAATAGTAAAAAACTTCATTTTGGAAACCAAAAATTGACCCAACCCAGTGCAACAAGCATTACGAAAAATGCATTGCTCGTGTTGAGTTGCCGAATTAGGTAGAGTTGCCTTCATTTTTGTTTAAGCAAAGAGGGTGAGAAGTTCTTACAAACTAGGTGTATAATCCAAATACAACATGGGAAGGCTTGGTCATGTTCATAGCTAGTGCCGAGTTGTATCTATCTACAAACGCAAGTTTGCACTTGAGAAAATTCATACAAATATGTCTTCAATCGGGTATAAACCGACCAGTTGAGATATGCAATGAGATGATGCCATTAATTGATATTGTATTAATAATCATAAATTATGGATAATTTTAGAAATTATAACGGTGTCATTTATTTTACTTTCGATCTATGGTGTATAATCCAAATACGACATGGGAAGGCTTGGTCATGTTCATGGCTAGTGCCGAGTTGTCGCTATCTACGAATACAAGTATGCACTTGAGAAAATTCACACAAACATGTCTTCTATTAGTGTTAGATCATTGTAATTGGCTATTCTGTGAACAAAAGAACCAACTTGAACATTTTAGAAGTTTAGAGACTTAATTGTAAAGTTTTATAGTTAGTTGTATAGTATAGAATTCGGGATCCAGGTTTGGAACACGAAGGAAACTCGTCGCATTTTCACTAACTGCTCGCAGGAGTCATGCTCGAGCGGATGAAGCAGAACATCCAGCGCTCAACCTTCACCCACCTGTCGCTCGAGCGACAGGGCCCTCGCTCGAGCAACCAATTTATGGCAAGACCTAATTCGTGATTTCGCGAGATTTTTATTGGCCAAAGTTTCTATATTTGTCCAACATATAAAAGGGGGCGTTGCGCATTCGAGAAATGTGTGTTGAACATTATTCATTCAAGAGAAAACAATTATTCTCTCAAGAGCCAAATATTCAACAGTTCAATCATCCCATCTATATGCGCCCTTTGAATTGAATATATCAAAACCTTGAATCAATACATTGGTGCTATTCTTCTATAGCGATCGAGAATTTTAAATTATTTTTTCTTAAAAAACGTGTCGCTAAGTCCTAACCCCGAGTTTTAAAAATAAAAGCGTGTTCGTTTAGCCGTTGTTAAAAAAATTTAAATTCATTAGAATCGAGTCCAATTTCGAATATTTTAATGTATCAAATTCCTTATCGTTTTAAATCCGAAATTTAATACGATATATTATTATTTCGGGTCCAAAATTTCATTAGTCCAAATATGTTTATTTTAGCCCAATTCACTTTAAGTCCAATCAGGGAAAATTCTTTAAGTCCAATCAGGAAAAATTCTTTAAGTCCAATTAGAAAGATTCTCCAGCCCAATTTTTTGGCCCATTTAAGCCCTAGGGATTTGTGCCCTAGATTTGTACTATTCATATACCCCTCATTTCCTCCTCACACTCACGCAACCAGCAATAGAAAGGGGTAAGAAATGTCACCTTTTCCAAAAACTTCCTTCTCCAATGCTGTGTTTTCCCAGTCACTTTCCTAAATTGGAAACTCACAAATTGATGCTAGAAAATCAATTTCTAGCATCAACTGAAAAATCACGATGATGCTAGAATCAGTTTCTAGCATAAGTGACATGAAGTTTGCACACAATCAAACCAGCCACCACCTCCAAACCCAAGCTACAGTCGTCCATGGCCACAGACCACTGCACACAGCCACTGCTCCAACCTACAGACACCACCACCTCACTGCAACCCAAAATCGCCTGCCAACTCCACCACTGCAGCCATCCACACGAGCCACCACACCAACACCCAAGCTGCAGCCATCCATCCCACAACCCAGCCCAATCGAATCACCACCACGGCCACCTCCTGTAAGCCACTACACCGGCTCTACCATCCCAAAACGCCACCACAAGAACACTCAGCCCACAATCCAGCCACCATTCGAACCATCCACCAAGAAATCGAACGAACAACATTCACACAACCTGCAAGCAGTGACTCAACCTCCAACCCACAGTCGAGCCACCACAAGAACACACACGCCAGAACTCCAAACTCCCCAGCAAATCGGCAGCCTCCATTTTGCCCCAAAAATCAACCTAAAATCGAACCCTAAATCAAAACCAAAACTAAGAAATAAGAAGACTCACGCACTTACCTCATACCTCGACCCATCTTCTAGCCGGTTGCCACCGAAAAACCTAAGAAAAACCTGAACTCTAAGCCTTGGTTAACCCCATTAGCCTCCAACTCGAATGCTAAAACCACCCAATCATCACCCCCACACCACCGGCACCACCACGCGACGCCGACGCTAGCGTTGCCGGCTGGAATCGAAGGAAGGGGCTTCGCTCCCTTCCCCGTCGCCCTCTCCTCTCTCTGCTCTCGTAAATACGAGAGAAAGAGAGAGAGAGAGAGAGAGAGAGAGAGAGAGAGAGAGAGTGAGAGATTTTAATAAATTGATTTTTTGAAAATTATGATTTTAGCCCAAGGTTTAGATGTTAGTTTATTTCAGTCCCCCAAGTTTTAAAGTTATTTATTTCAACCCCAAAGTTTCGATTTTAAAGAAAAAAGTCCCAGAGTTTATGTTTTAATAATAAATCAGCCCACAAATTCTGAAAAAGTCCATTTCAGTCCTTAAATTCTTATTTTCAATTTTAATAAATTTTCAATTTAGTCCCTATTTTAGAAAAATTTAATTTCTGCCCTTAAACTTTTATTTTCAGTTTTAATAAATTTTCAATGTAGTCCCTATTTTAGAAAAGTTTAATTTCACCCCTTAAACTTTTATTTTCAGTTTTAATAAATTTCAATTAGGTCCCTAAACTTTTTTTTTATCGTTTTTAATCTTTAAAAAATTTCGAAACACTAATTCAAAGTTTATTTCCTATTTTAGCTAGACGAAACGTACGGACGATTGAGGGATTGAGATTTATTCCACCGCTCCACTTTTCACGTGAATCGTTATAGATTGAGGTAGACTCGCCCCATTAACTAGTTTAAATTGTTATTGCATGTATTATGTGACTTTATGTGATTTATATGCTTTAATGCATAAGACGAGAATCTCTTATGAGATAGATTATGTTGTTATGCTTGTCATAACTTATATGCTTAATTGTATGAGAAGAAAGAGAATCTCTTATGAGATAAGATTATGCTATGCATAACTTACTTGCTTAAATGCATGAGACAGACTACCCACACCCTATGATTTTAAAGAGACTATGATTTTTCAAAGAAAATGAGCATATGGTGATGTTACTATATAAAATGCATAGTTATGTGTTCAATTATTCTGTAAATTAATTACTGGCGATGAGTCTACTGAGTATTTTCTCGAACTGCTCATTCCATTATTTTAACAATATTGCAGATTTTGGAGACGATCGAGTATGATGGGCAGTGGTGATATGAATGAATAAATGTAGTTAATTGTTTTTAATATACTTCTAAATTTTACTTAATTGAACATTATGAACTTACTTGTCTTTTCAGTTATTCCGAAAACTTGAGTTTTAAAGTTTAATCAGTTTTCTTAAGTTAATTCAACTGAGATTTATTGTCGTTAAAGTTCACAGTTTTAAATGTGATGATTTTTAAAAGTTAGTTATTCCGCCAAAATTTTCAGTTAAATTAGGGCAAAAAGACGATGATGTGGCTAGAGCTGGACAAAAACCCGATCAACCCGACCAACCCAAACCAAACCGATCGATTTGAGTTGATTTTTTAAGTTCAGTTGGGTTGAAAAATTGAATTTAAGGTTGGGTTGGGTTGAGTCTTGGGTTATGAATTAAAACTCAACCCGACCCAACCCAACCCAACCCGATGAATTAAAAAATAATAATATCTTAGATGAAAAAAATAAATTAAATAGACATAATAATAAAGATAGATAATGACTTATAATATATAAATGTCAATTTACTTCATATAAATTGATTCACATGAACACTACTTAAAATGCAATGTCATTGGACGCTAAAGTAAAAATTAAAGACATAAATATGAAGTGATTGAATTTCAAAAAATTGTAAAAAAAAAAAAAATAATGCTTCTTAAATTTTAAACTTATTTATATATTATTTTTAGAAAGAATTCCTTATATGTGTGTTTAAAAAGTGTAGATTTTCAAGTAATTTTAAATCTAAAAAATTATCCAAATTTAACAAATAAATCGAATCTAATTTTAATTGGATCGAAATCCAAATCGACCAACCCAACCCAACCTAACCCAAACCGAGGTTGGGTTGGGTTTAAATCAATAATTGGGTTGGGTTGGGTTGGGTTGCTTTTTTTATCAAACCGACCAAGTTAGGTTGGGTTTGGGTTGGGAAAAAATCGACCTAACCCAACCCACGCCCACCCCTAGATGTGGCACTCCGGGTTTGTGGAACTCGGGGCGCTACAGTTTGGTATCAGAGCCAGTCTGCGTTTTTGTAGACTGGCAAATTTTCAAAAAAAGAGATAGACTGACAATTTTTTTTTTTTTTTTTTAAAAAAAAGAGAAATTTTCAAAGAAACATTCTACCTTATTTAATTCTTATTAATGAAAGTTGTCGCTGCCATCAATCGATCAGCCAACTCCGAAGGTAAAGAAGTTTATGAAGTTTAATGTTATTTTAATTCGAATACTTGTTTTGATGATTTATGAGACTTAGAATAAAGAAAGAAATAAAGAGAAAGAAAGTGTATCCGAATTAGAAAGAAAGACGAGTTTGAGCATAATTTGAAAGAGTTTTCTTTAATTTTTATGTCCTCGTAATTTTAACTAGGAGAAATGAATAAACCCGCTTAATTGGACTTTGTATAATTGATTTAGGACATTGCACCCATTCGTAGAAAGACACTTAGGGAGATAGAAATTAGAGTAGGCTCGACATATTATTGTAAAAAAAAAAAATGTTCGGCATACATATCTTCCTACCCATGTATTTTCATTAAAAGAAGTCGAGTTTTAAATGAAATGATATTTGGGTCCCAATTTTCATTTTTAGAGTTATCTGTTATCGTTTACGTTGTTGGTACACTTAATTCAACCTTTATGAACTACTTTTAAAATTTTATGAAGGTTATGGCACCACCAACTCAAAGCGATATCATCCGGGAATTACTTAACGTGGTGCAAGAGATGAGACAAGCTCCACAACCGGTTAACCCCACAATACCAATGATAGAACAGTTCCGGAGATACCGCCCACCTACGTTCGATGGTGGAAATAGTCCACTAGCAGTGGAAGAATGACTCGAGGCCATCGAGAAGATATCCAGGCACATATCTTGCCCTAAGGATAAGAAGGTAATTTGTGCCGAGTTTATGTTAATCGGAAGAGCTGATTTTTGGTAGGAATCTGCATCACGGAGAAGGAGTGAAGAGCAATTAACAGCTCTGACTTGGGACAAATTTAAGGCTGAGACCAGGGATAAATTTTTCCCACAAGCCCTCAGAGATCACAAGGAGTCCGAATTTCTATGTTTGGTATAAGGTGAAATGGATATAACCGAATATGAGAAGAAGTTCGAGGAACTGTCGCGTTATGCTCCACATCTGGTGGAGACTGAGTTCAAGAAGGCCCGACGTTTTGAGAGGGGTCTACGCCTTGATATCCGACAGATTGTCAGTTCATATGAACTGCCAACTTATGGAGATGTTGTGAAGAAGGCTCAAGCAGTAGCCTATGCCGGTGTGAGAGTTGGGAACCAAGGCAATCATAACGAGCAGAGGTATCAGGGAAAGAGAAAGTGGAAAGGTCCAAATCGCAATCAGAATCAGAACCGGAATCAAGCATTTGCCAAGAGGCTAAATCTAGGACCAACAGGGAGACAGATGATCAATTTCACTCCACCCTGCCCTAAGTGCTAGAGGCCGCATAAAGGAGAGTGCCTTTTTGGAAAGGGTGTTTGCTACAAGTGTGGCCAACCGGATCACTTTGCATCGGATTGTCGTGCCCCGTCTGCCCAGGGTTCCAATCAGAAGACGAACTCAGACCAGAACAGAAAATGGAAAGCAAGAGTATTTGCTATGGATGCAGCCGAGGATTCTGACGTGATTGCAAGTATACTAGTTATTCTGGTATTCTTGTGCATGTCTTAATTATTCTCCATACTGTATTTCCTTTCCCATTTTGAGCATGATAATATGATAACATGTATACTATCTATTTCTAGTATTCCCGTATATGTTCTAATAGACTCGGGAGTCACGCATTCATTTATAGCTGAAGCATGTTTAGAAAGACTGAACTTGATAGGAGAAGAAACTGGTAGTACTCTCGAGGTTAGTTTACCATCAGGAGGAACTATCGATACCAATAAGATAGTCAAAGCAGTAAAAATAGATTTTGATGGCCAAGTTTCGAAGGCAAACTTGAATATTATCTGATGAACGATTTCGATGTTATTCTGGGTATGGATTGGCTCAGCACCAACCGTGCCGCAATTATGTGCTACGAGAAAGAGGTTATTTTTCGCAAAGATGGTGAAGAAGTATTCAGGTTTTACCGGACGAAGATCAAAACACTTCCTTGCCTTATCTCGGCTTTACAAGCGGAGAAACTATTAGCCAAGGATGATTGTCATGGCTATTTGGTTAGTCTTCAAGACAAACCCGTAGAGGAGATTACTCTGGATTCAGTGCCAGTAGTACGCGAGTATAGTGATGTTTTTCTAGAAGATCTACCCGGTGCTCCATCGGATAGGCAAGTGGAATTTTCCATTGATTTGGTACCAGGAGCTGCCCCTGTTTCTAAAGCTCCGTACCGTATGGCGCCGAAAGAGTTGCAAGAACTGAAGATGCAGTTGGAGGAATTGCTAGAGAAGGGTTTCATCCGGCCAAATGTATCTCCATGGGGAGCACCTGTTCTATTTGTAAAGAAGAATGATGAAAGCACGAGGATGTGGATTGACTATCGAGAACTTAACAAGTTGACGATAAAGAATAAGTATCCCCTTCCCAGGATCGAAGACTTGTTCGATCAATTGAAAGGTACAACTATCTTCTCCAAGATTGATTTGAGATCTGGTTACCATCAGCTAAATGTTTCGCTAACTGACGTACCAAAGACAGCGTTCAGGACACGATATAGGCATTATGAGTTCACAGTAATGCCTTTCGGCCTCACGAATGCACCTGCAATATTTATGGACTTGATGAATAGAGTTTTTCATCAGTATCTCGATAAATTTGTTATTGTTTTTATCGATGATATACTGATCTACTCCAGAAATTCTGCACAACATGAAGAACATTTGAGGATTGTGTTGGAAACACTGAGAGCTGAAAAATTGTACGCCAAATTCAAGAAATATGAATTTTGGCTTGAGCGAATAGGTTTCTTAGGTCACATTGTTACAGCTAAAGGCATCGAGGTCGATCCTTCTAAAGTTGAAACTGTAACGAATTGGCCAACACCTGCAAACGTTGGAGATGTGAGAAGCATTCTTGGATTAACTGGATATTATCAGCGATTCATAGAGGGTTTCTCTAAAATAGCAGGTCCTATGACTCAGTTGACCAAGAAGGGAGTTAAGTTTCAGTGGACAGAACTATGTGAACAAAGCTTTCAGAAACTTAAGAACAGATTTGTCTCAGCACCAGTGTTGACTATACCAGACGGGTCCGATGGTTTCGTTATTTATAGCGATGCATCCAAACATGGTTTAGGTTGTGTATTGATGCAGAATGGCAAAGTGATCGCATATGCTTCAAGACAATTGAAGCCACATGAAAAGAATTACCCGACGTATGATTTAGAGCTCGCAGTTGTTGTGCACGCTCTTAAGATTTGGCGACACTATCTGTATGGGAGTAAATGTGAAATCTATACCGATCACAAGATCCTCAAGTATTTCTTCATTCAGAAGGAACTGAACATGAGACAACGACGATGGCTAGAACTAGTGAAAGATTATGACTGCACCATTTTTTACCACCCGGGTAAAGCAAATAAGGTTGTAGACGCTTTGAGCAGAAAGAACGCTGGACAGTTATCAGCTTTGGGAACAACGCAGGATCAATTGATTCGAGATTTTCAGAATTTAAGAATCGAAGTGCGAGCCTCATCAGTCCAAGGATCTAATAGATTGGCAAATCTGATCGTTAAACCAAACTTGAGAGGTCGGATTGTAGCATCTCATGCCGGAGATAAATTCTTGGAAAATATCAGATATGAGGTTGGGACTGGCAAGATAATAGGTTTCGAGATTGCCGCTGAGAAAGCGCTTATATTCAGAGGACGTATTTGTGTGCCGAAGGATGAACATATCCAGAATGAGATTTTGACAGAAGCTCATTCAGCACCATATGTATGCCACCCAAGAGGGACAAAGATGTATCGTGATTTGCGCAATACCTTTTGGTGGAGAAACATGAAGGGTTGCATTGCAAAGTTTGTCTCTCGAGGCATGACGTGTCAGCAGGTCAACGCTGAGCATCAGAGACCATCAGGATTGTTAAATCCCTTGGATATACCAGAATGGAAATGGGAGAAAATTTCCATGGATTTTGTGACAGGGTTACCAAAATCGGTCAGAGGTCACGATGCTATTTGGGTTATTGTAGACCGACTTACGAAGTCAGCTCATTTCCTACCAATCAGAACTACTTTCAATATGGATCAATTAGCCCAATTATATGTTAGAGAGATCGTTCGACTTCATAGAGTACCAGCTTCTATTGTCTCCGATAGAGATTCGAGATTTTGGAAGAGTTTACATGTCGCAATGGGTACTAAATTAAATTTTAGTACAGCTTACCATCCCTAGACAGATGGACAGTCTGAACGCACTATTCAGACATTGAAAGATATGCTTAGAACTTGTGTGCTAGACTTAAGTGGTAATTGGGAGACTCATCTTCCATTAGTGGAGTTTGTCTACAATAACAGTTTTCAGGCTACTATTGGTATGGCACCGTATGAGGCACTATATGGGCGACGTTGTCGATCACCAGTCTATTGGGATAAAGTAGGCGAGAGAAGAATTTTAGGTCCAGAATTGATTGAGAGGACAGTCGAGGCTATTGAGAAGATCAAACTACGGATTAAAGTCGTCCAAGATAGACAGAAAAGCTATGCCGATCAAAGGAGAAAAGACTTGGAGTTTGAGATTGGAGAGAAGGTATTTTTGAAAGTAGCTCCTATGAAAGGTACTATCCATTTCGGCAAGAGAGGGGAGCTAAGACCTCGTTTCATCAGACCATTTGAAATCTTAGAAAAAGTTGGTAACGTGGCTTATCGTTTGGCGTTACCACCTGAGCTCTCGGCCGTACACAATGTTTTTCACATTTCTTTATTGAGGAACTATATCCACGACCCGAGTCGTGTGGTAAATTTTCAGACTATTTCGATTCAGAGGAATCTGTCTTATGAGGAGACGCCTATGTGCATTATGGAGAGAAAGTCCATGTCTTAAGAAACAAAGAAGTTCATTTAGTCAAAATCCAATGGGGTAGACAAGATAGCGATGAAGCTACTTGGGAAAAGGAGGATGAGATTCTGGCTAAGTATGCAGATATCATAGATCAAGTAAGTTTAAATTTCGAGGACGAAATTAATTTAAGGGGGTAAGGTTGTAGCGATCGAGAATTTTAAATTATTTTTCTTGAAAAACGTGTCGCTAAGGCCTAACCCCGAGTTTTAAAAATAAAAACGTGTTCGTCTAGCCGTTGTTAAACAAATTTAAATTCTTTATAATCGAGTCCAATTTCAAATATTTTAATGTATCAAATTCCTTATCGTTTTAAATCCGAAATTTAATACGATCTATTATTATTTCGGATCCGAAATTTTATTAGTCCAAATATGTTTATTTTAGCCCAATTCACTTTAAGTCCAATCAGGGAAAATTCTTTAAGTCCAATTAGAAAAATTCTCTAGCCCAATTTTTTGGCCCATTTAAGCCCTAGGGATTTGTGCCCTAGATTTTTACTATTCATATACCCCCCATTTTCCCCTCACACTCACGCAGCCAGCAATAGAAAGGGGTAAGAAATGCCACCTTCTCCAATGCTGTGTTTTCCAAGTCACTTTCCTAAATTGGAAACTCACAAATTGATGATTGAAAATCAATTTCTAGCATCAACTGAAAAATCACGATGGTGCTAGAATTAGTTTCTAGCACCAATGACATGAAGTTTGCAAACAATCAAACCAGCCACCACCTCCAAACCCAAGCTACAGTCGTCCATGGCCACAGACCACTGCACACAGCCACTGCTCCAACCCACAGACATGACCACCTCACTGCAACCCAAAATCGCTTGCCAACTCCACCACTGCAGCCATCCACACGAGCCACCACACCAACACCCAAGCTGCAGCCATCCATCCCACAACCCAACCCAATTGAATCACCACCACGGCCACCTCCTACAAGCCACAACACCGGCTCTACCATGCCAAAACGCCACCACAAGAACACTCAGCCCACAATCCAGCCACTATTCGAACCATCCACCAAGAAATCGAACGAACAACATTCACACAACCTGCAAGCAGTGACTCAGCCTCCAACCCACAGTCGAGCCACCACAAGAACACACACGCCAGAACTCCAAACTCCCTAACAAATCGGCAGCCTCCATTTCGCCCTAAAAATCAACCCAAAATCGAACCCCAAATCAAAACCAAAACCAAGAAATAAGAAGACCTACGCACTTACCTCATACTTCGACTTATCTTCCAGCCGGTTGCCACCGGAAAACCCAAGAGAAACCTGAACTCTAAGCCTCGGTTAACCCCAATAGCCTCCAACCCGAACGCCAAAACCACCCAATCATCACCCCACACCACCGGCACCACCACGCGACACCGGCACTGACGTCGCCGGCTGGAATCGAAGGAAGGGGCTTCGCCCCCTTCCCCGTCGCCCTCTCCTCTCTCTGCTCTCGTTCATACGAGAGAAAGAGAGAGAGAGAGAGAGTGAGAGAGATTTTATTAAATTGATTTTTTGAAAATTACGATTTTAGCCCAAAGTTTAGACGTTAGTTTATTTCAGTCCCCCAAGTTTTAAAATTATTTATTTCAGCCCCAAAGTTTCGGTTTTAAAGAAAACAGTCTCAGAGTTTATGTTTTAAAAATAAACCAGCCCACAAATTCTGAAAAAGTCCATTTCAGTTCTTAAATTCTTATTTTCAGTTTTAATAAATTTTCAATTTAGTCCCTATTTTAGAAAAATTTAATTTCAACCCTTAAACTTTTATTTTCAATTTTAATAAATTTTCAATTTAGTCCCTATTTTAGAAAAATTTAATTTCAGCCCTTAAACTTTTATTTTCAGTTTTAATAAATTTCAATTAAGTCCCTAAACTTCATTTTTATCGTTTTTAATCTTTAAAAAAATTTCGAAACACTAATTCAAAGTTTATTTCTTATTTTGGCTAGACGAAACGTACGAACGATTGATGGATTGAGATTTATTCCACCGCTCCACTTTTCACGTGAATCGTTATAGATTGAGGTAGACTCGCTTCCATTAATTAGTTTAAATTGTAATTGCATGTATTATGTGACTTTATGTGATTTATATGCTTTAATGCATAAAACGAGAATCTCTTATGAGATAGATTATGTTGTTATGCTTGTCATAACTTATATGCTTAATTGCATGAGAAGAAAGAGAATTTCTTATGAGATAAGATGATGCTATGCATAACTTACTTACTTAAATGCATGAGACAGACTACCCACATCCTATAATTTTAAAGAGCCTATGATTTTTTCAAAGAAAATGAGCCTATGATGATGTCACTGTATAGATTGCATAGTTATGTGTTCAATTATTCTGTAAATTAATTACTGGCGATGAGTCTACTGAGTATTTCTTCGAAATGCTAATTCCATTATTTTAACAATATTGCAGATTTTGGAGACGATCGAGTATGATGGGCAGTGGTGATATGAATGAATAAATGTAGTTAATTGTTTTTAATTTACTTCTAAATTTTACTTAATTGAACATTATGAACTTACTTGTCTTTTCAGTTATTCCAAAAACTTGAGTTTTAAAGTTTAATCAGTTTTCTTAAGTTAATTCAAATGAGATTTATTGCCGTTAAAGTTCACAGTTTTAAATGTGATGATTTTTAAAAGTTAGTTATTCCGTCAAACTTTTCAGTTAAATTAGGGCAAAAAGACGATGACGTGGCACTCCGGGTTCGTGAAACTCGGGGCGCTACAGTTTGGTATCAGAGTCAGTCTGCGTTTCTGTAGATTGTCAAATTTTCAAAAAAAAAGATAGACTGACAATTTTTCAAAAAAAAAAAAAAAAAAAAGAGAAATTTTCAAAGAAACATTTTACCTTATTTAATTCTTATTAATGAAAGTTGTCACTGCCATCACTCGATTAGCCGACTCCGAAGGTAAAGAAGTTTATGAAATTTAATGTTATTTTAATTCGAATACTTGTTTTGATAATTTATGAGACTTAGAAGAAAGAAAGAAATAAAGAGAAAGAAAATGTATCCGAATTAGAAAGAAAGAAAGAAAGACGAGTTTGGGCATAATTTGAAAGAGTTTTCTTTAATTTTTACGTCCTCGTAATTTTAACTAGGAGAGATGAATAACCCCGCTTAATTGGACTTTGCATAATTCTTGTGTTGTTTACTGCTTTAATTACTGCTTTCTTATTACTGCGGTAGTTCAAGATAGGATAAATTGAATTGATTGATTAATCATCTAAAAATTAATTAAAATGACTTGTTGTTTTGGTTAGATTAATTTTGTACATAAGGTCAAACTAAAAACGGATAATTAGTAACGATCTAGCGCTATTCCGTAACTTTCATCTTCAATCGGGTATAAACCAACCACTCGAGATATGCAATGAGATGATGCCATTAATTGATATTTTATTAAAAATCACAAATTATTGATAATTTTAGAAATTATATCAGTGTCATTTATTTTACTTTCGATCTATGGTACATGAAAACTATAAAGAATATCTTTGTGCCACAACCCATCACATTGATAAATTTTGGATCATACATAAAAAAATAATTGCATTAAGGTCATTGAATTTCCGCACAATACACAAATTACTTTCAACGTTTTAATGGGCGTAGTACAAGAATTTTATTGCTAAGATAAAGTTTGCAGTTTTACTTTTGATCATGCTAGTGTTAACATAAAAATATTATAGAAAAAATAATTAACCAACTCAATTCGAATTTTGATGTAAAACTTTTTCATGTGCATTGTGTTTGTCATATTTTTAATTTGATTGTGCAAGCATTTATACAATCCTGATTATAATTTAAATTCTAATGACCAGTTTGATTTTGAAATAATGAAATTTTTGAAGGTTTTCTTAGATGGCATCAATATGTATATTTTCGTAAATATCGAAATTGTTTTTTATTCATTTTTATGACATTATTGCTACTATGGAGATTGATTGATTGATTCCTAAGTATATGGATCGTGCAAGTAATAAAATGAATTTTTTTTTTTTTTGAATCCAAATATCGTTATACAAAGAGACTAATATTTACTATCAATTTTATTCTAACTTAGCTTCAATCTAAACTAACGCGGTAACAAATTATCAATTCAAATTTTAGATTTTACAACTAACCTCTACTAAAATAATCTAATTTGTGGAGAATTATCGGGATTAAATGGTTAGGAATTCCGAATTCACCTAGGTCAATCTAATATTCCTTCAATCCAATATCATTTTAGCCTTTTCTCATATGTATTAACAATCGAATTAACCAATTTTATTTAGTACTCTCTCTCTCACAAAAGGTCGTTTTGTACATGTCCGGGGATTACTATATCTCTATGTTAATTCATACACATATAAAAGCGTTCAATTGTAGGAATTCTACCAAGATTGCATAGCTTATCTCTCGATCTATTATGACACCTATGACACTTATTGTATGAACTAGACAAATATATTTCCTCACAATCTCAGTGTTATCATCATATCAAACAATTGATGATCAAGCAATCAAACATAATTAAAACAAAATAAGCAATTAACACATAATCAAGTTGCATGAAATCTTCGGAATTAAATAAATATTAAACATAAGTTACATCGTACATTCTAACAATCAATTATTCAGCCAATCATAATATTGGAATTAAATAACGAAAATATAAAAAAAATCACCGAGTTCAATACAATTAATAAAGAAAAGAATCTTAGAGATTGTTATTCTTTTGCACCCATTTCCCAACAAATCATTAATCTCCTCTTCAAAGCTTGTATATATGTCAGTCAATTGCATTCTTCAACATTCAAATTCCAATTTGAAATATAAATAGAATAGAAGTAATTTTACAAAATGTCCATTTTTAGCCAGCCACTTGCAAAAATGGTCACTTTCAAAAATCCTTACAAAAATGTCCATTTTGGCATTATTTAGACCAAAAAACCCTTGTCAACAATTTATGATTCCACACAGTCCAAAAAATGTACATTTTTGCAAATTATCAAGATGTCAAATAACAATTAATGCTATTTTTCACGTGACACATAAATGTCTAGAACGACATTTCAAGTGTAGAGAAATGTCATATTTTGGAATGAAATGTCATTCTAGACATTTAATGTCGAGAATGACGTTTTGAAATGTCGAGAACATTTAATAATGTGATTTGACGTGTGTGCTTTTGAAATATAAAACGGGATTCAAATATCCAGAACGACATTTGAAATGTCGAGAAAATAAATTTGATGTAACTTCTTTTTTTAATTAAAGGGCATAATAGGCAGTTTAATATTAAATTTGAAAAATGGACATTCTTCAACTCACACCCTTAAAAATGAACATTCTTGAAAATGCCTCATATAAATATTAAGGATTCAATGTATTTGAATGTGTATTATTGCCTTAAGATTGCATCTCTTGCCCTACCTATTTTTTGAATGCAAGATTTCTATTTCATAGACCCAAATTATATTTAAAATAGAATACCAAAAGAATAGGAAACCATAATTTTAGTCCAAGTAGGATACTTCAAATTGCTGAAATTTAACATTTCCTTGTGCAATTTGGTCTCTGTTATTTTTTAAATTCAGTTCGAGTCCTTAAATATTGCAACTGAGGTTCTTCAACTTTCAAACGTGACTCCTTGGTCCCCAACTTCCAAAATATGTCAAACTTTACTCCTTTGTGTAATTGTGAAGCTACCAAACACAGTAAGAATAATGATCCACGCCCACCATCTTCTACTGTTTCATTATTCACCGATGACGATATATGGGTTATCTATCTATTTTTCTTCTAGTACTAGTACTAGTACAAGCAGACAAAAATGAAATCCCTATATAATTAGCTAGATATTTTTCCTACCACATTTTTAGTATTTTAAACTGAGAAGACGAGTAATTTTGATATTCTCGCATGGTGACGAACAAATGAAAAACAATATGCGATATGTATTTTTGATGGTACGAATCTACTAACGCCTCCTATGTCAACTGCCGCATTGGAGTCTTCGTTTAGTGCATGTGGTATGATTCTGTAAGATGAAGGAAGTAGTTTGAAAGAAGAGAAATTATTTTGATCTTCTCGCAGGGTGGTGAACAAATGAAAAACAATATGTGATAATTATCCTTGATGGTACAGATCTACTAATGCATACGCATCAACTGTCGCATTGAAGGCTTTGTTTAGTGAATGCAGTAGGGTTCTATTGGACCAAAGGAGGTTGGAAGAAGATACATATGAGGCTCTCGTCTGTTTGAAGGACTGACAAGATTCAGACTAACGAATACAAAAAGATAACTAATGCAATTGCTGAAAATTTTCACCAATAATAACTCCAACAAATTTTTTGGTATATGAACTTAAAGAAAAGCATAATTTCAAATGCCAACCAAATGTTATTCCAAGAGAACAGGACACAATTTTGAATGAAAATATGTAACATCTATGATCTCAAGTTTCTAACTAGCAAACTCAACTCAGAATTAAGGACAATCAGTTTGATACTTATAAACTGTAGAATGATAAACAGCTAACGAACAAATGATACTAAATTTTTCATGGGAGCTCATAAACATAAGCCTATATCTTTTTCCTTCACGAGGCGAGAATCAGAACCCTAAACACTTTTCTGATAGTTGAAGCCATTAATCTTCTAACGATCCATTTACATTAACGTGATTATAAGAACTTACTCGATGCCAATATGATTATAATGATGCTCGGGTTTCTCTCGATGCTGACTCCCTTTAGATATAATTAATTATCTCTACCAAATCAATTTTTCCATTGAGGCAACCTTTGGACCACTACCTGCAATGAGAAAAACTGAAATTAATGTTGCTCCATTTTTTCAAGAATTGGTAGTTGAACTGAACTGTTGACCGACACTGTCAACAATGATAGCGGTAACTATGAGCTGATCTCCTCACGTAGACCTATAGAGCATGTTTGGTACAGTTTATTCGGTAATTATAAGTTGGTAATTAATAGTTGCAAATTTAAGATCGTAAAAATGTCAAACAATGTAGCTGTAACCAATGTACCTTTCCGGAATTTTCTTTATTTCCAACTATAGTTTGGCAAGCTAACCTCCAAGACTCTGGTTTCTGCACGAATCAATTTTCATTGACATAAGAAATTCAGAATGTCTATGGTGCAACTCCAGTGATACAAAGCATTGAAATTTAGACAATGCTCATGTATGGCCTGCTTCATCTAATGTTATTACCACCTTATAATTTGAAGACGAATTTTAGAGTAACATTGAACTGTAGTATCATGTTAAGAAAACAAACAAGAAGTAACATAAGATTAGGAAACTCGTATACAAACTTGAGAAAATATGAGAGAAGGGTGTCAGGAGCCATGCCTTTTTTAAATATCTGAGTTCTGTTTTCGTTCTCTCATTTAAGAGATCCTTTCCATCGATGATCTGAAAGAGAAAACGACATGCTTATAAGATGATATATATAAAACTTAACACGCTTAAAACATCTATGAGATGTTTGTCGACTACATTAATTCTCGTTTAAAATTACTTTCAGCCACCAGGCACCACCAACCCCTACCACGGCCCAAATAAAGAAAAAATATAATAATGCCTTTCAATAGTCTTGGCAGACGTACAACCCCTGACCTAAACTGGCACGCTCAAGACTTTCTGCATTATTCCCCCTTTTTGTGCCAAATAATAAAAGCCATTTATATCATTTTGGAGGAGCTCTGGGTTACTAAACACCAAGAAAGAGATACCTCATAACTCATAAGTTTTAGAAGCAAACAGTGGAAATAAAGCTACTATTTACCTCCACAATACAAGTGCCGCAGCTTCCACCGCCTCCACAATTCATTACCTTCCCCTATCAAAAAAAAAAAAAAAAAAAAAAAAAAAACTCACTTTCAAGATAGGACAAAACGCAAATAGGGAAAAAAAAATGAGGGAATTATTGGAACTCAGGTTGAAGGGATTCAATCTTCAACAAAAAATTTCCAGCATTTCAACAATATTTCTACGATTATATACTACACCATTTTCCCTTTTTACATATAGACTTTATCAGTCCTTCTAAATGACTAGTCTGGACCTATTTTAGGGGGTACAGACCATCTAGCAAAAGAAACTGGTAATCAGACAGAATTTTGTATCTATTTATCAAAATTTGATATGGGGTTTCTGAATAAGTATGAACTTACATCCAGACCTTCAGGAGAAAGAAATGCATGATGAAGCACGTTATGAATATGCTGTATGGATCCTTTTTTAGGGGCTTTAAGTTTTCCTACATTTAGCAAGGATCAGAGCCTATTCCATCCCACCTTTCTCTACAAGTTTTAGTCAATTGATTGTTTTCAGATGAATATCATGTGTCTTAGTAACCTACATCTGTTACTACATCTTACAAATAAGAAGCCAAATATTTATACATTTCAAGATTTTCATTCACTTTGGTGTCTACCATTATATGCAAATAATAGTTTCTGTCGATCACTAGCCACTGTACTTTTCTTTATGAAGACAGAAAACAGGACGGTAATATTGATACAGGATTCACAGTTAATTAGCATCATAGGTCAGCTCTCAACCCAAATGCAAAAATGGTGCATATTGAAACTAAGGAGTTAGAGGTCATCACTTTTATTTACAGATTTAAAATTCTATCATAGAGAATGAAATATCATGAAGACCACTTGATTGCAGAATGACCCAATATGGAATTGCAAGCTAGGAAAAATATAAAAACCGACTTGTGTGCTAATTAAACTTACATATGCAGCATAGAGCTCAATCTTGTTATCCAACATGATGTTCCTAAGCAGCTTCTCTCCACTTATGGCTTTAGCTCTATCAACAAGGGGTTTCCCATCTGCACCTGGTTTAGGCTACCACCGACAAAGAAAATACAAGAATAAAATAAAAAAATAAATATTTCACTTACTTTACATTGTAGAATATAGTTAAATAAATAAATGTCTCATCTCTCCAACAAATTTAGCTTTTAGACTGTGATTAGAGAGGATTCAACTATCGTCGTTACCTATTTATCAACAATGTGTAAGATAAAAAGTGAATTGGATGCGCGGCCTACAAGTAAAGAGCATGTTGAAGATTAAATTTAAATAGTAAATGCATCCTCCATTTAACATGTCAAGGTTTTAGATGGAGTGAACTGGCAATTTAAATGGTTAATTATTTTATTTGGATAAAATTACATTTTTTTGTTAAAGAGAGCTTTAAAAAAGTAGTATTTGATAGTAGGAATTTCCCTCCCACGTACAATTTATCAAGGATAAGCTAGAAAATAACTAGAAGATTGAAGGTAACAACCCTAACAGCTTATCACCACCTTATCAAAGCTCATCACCACCTGATTAGGATCGATTACATCAACATCTAGATTAGAGTCCATCTCACTTTGTATCGTTACCTTTATCACTTTGTATGGTTATCATCTCACTGTCAACTATAAATATGTACCACGTAACACTACAATCATTATTTAATTTATCGTAACTTTTCCTCTTTATGGTATCAGAGCAGTCTAAACTCTCGCGAGTGTCTTCCCTATAATCTTTTTCTTCCTCCTCCCATCTGTCTCCTCTCTCCTTTTAATTTCCCATCCTCTTGCATGGCTAACAACATCGCCACTAGCACTACCTCTGTCTCATTCGATCCAATCTCGTAGATTTGCCCTTGCCCGTTCTCGTTAGGGTTTTGTTTCACTATTTAAATCTATTTTGTCGTAAAATTAAACAGTTGATGAATGAATAAATTATTGGTGGCTTGTTGCAAGCTTTTTCTTTCTTCTATTTCTTCTATGATTCTTCTTCTTCTATCGTTCTTCCTCTAATCTTCTGTTCTTTATAAATCTATTTTGTTATCTGTTAATTGTTCCAGTTCATCCTGCATCACCTACCCCTTCACCCTCTTCATCATATTCTAATACATCCCTATTAAATCTCATAGTCACCACAGTCTCTATTTCCCACGGGTTCTTGCCCCCAGCAGCAGAAGAATCAGCCTCGGCTACACTATCCCAGCAGTCCACTTCCTCCAAGAATTGCATCCTCTTCTCCATCGTTCATCTCCTGTCTCTTAACTCACCCTAACCCTATTCCCATCAATGATATAACATTGAAATTCCCACTTTACAGAGTCTATCCCCTCTAATACGAGTTTCAATGTGCATCCTACGGTCAAACAGTCTAGTATAACATGTCCAAACTAAAATAGTTATTATTTACTACCACTACTCATCCATTGCCTGTCTCTCTTGATCCTTCTCGTGTGTCCCAGTTATTAAGCTTTCTCAATGGCATCATGCCATGTCCGATGGGCTTAACGCTCTTCTTCATTATAGCACATGGGATCTAGTTCCTCCTAATCTTAGCATTATCTATCAAATGGGATCTTGACGATTCCATTTCTTGCTAGGTAGCCAAAGGGTTTCATCAATGACCTGGTGTTGACTTCACCGACACTTTTAGCTCTACTGTCAAGCCTTCAACCATTCGCCTTATTCTTACCAATGCCCACATGATTATTGGCCAATTAAACAACTTGATGTAATTAACGCCCTTTTTCATGGGTCTTTGGGTCTTTGAATGAAGATGTATATATGAATCAACCTCCAGGGTTCATTGACACTCAACATTCCATTAATATTTCCTACCTTAAGAAAGCAATATACGGGCTCAAACAGGCACCACATGCCTAGTACAATGAACTCAAGAACTTTCTTTGTTCCTATGGTTTTTCCAATGCCCACTGTTAGCCAAATTGTTGACCTCCCCGGACAATGATGTTAAATCATATTACTTAGTTGACATTGGCCAAATGGCTGAAAATAAACATTGGCACCACAAATGGAATAACCCAAACCTATAACTAGTATGGATCACTGGTAATAGCCTAATTTATTTTAAAGTTGCTCATGGCCCGACCCATAGCTCCTTGGACGACTTTTGTACTTAGCCCACTCATTAATCACCTATGAACCATATTGGGCTTGGTCCATTGTCTAACCTAAAATTACCCTAATTATTATATATGGTTTTGCTCCTTGATATACCATGATGATTGGCAAACCTTTGAGTGATAACCTTGGCTGCATTCTGTCTTCTACTTTGTGCTACCGCCTGTCTTGATTCTTGTATTTCTCTGGCTATTCCTCAGCCAGTGTGGTTGCTATTATACCTTCCCTTTGTGTGTTTCTTGGTGGGTAGAAAAAGCAACCTGAGTGGGTGAAACTATAGGTGATATTTTGGGTGGAATCTTCGAGCTATCGATTGATTTGGGATTAAACTGAGCCCAAAAACGCATTGGTGATCAAATATTCCGCACTACACCCACATTGATTCATCTCTTCTCCTTTATTTCACTCCTATCACCCTCTACTTTTTGGTGTATGTCGATGATCTTCTTGATACTGGAAATAACCTCACTGCTATTGCAAAATTAGTTAGCGTCTTATCGTAGCATTTCTCTTTCAAGGACCTCAGCTCCTCGCACTACGTCCTTGGTATATAAGTTCTTCCTTCTTCCCCGTGGCCTCCTTCTTACTTAGCATAAGTAAAAATGAGACATTCTTTACTTTACAAATATGACAGGAGCTTAACCTTGTATCACCCCAATGTCAAGGTCTCAATCCCTTAGTCTAAACAGATGGTTCACCTAGAACCAATACCTCTGCATTTAGACAAACCTTTGGTGGCATTCAACATTTATCCCTTACTCATCCTTGATGTTTCCTCAGCTGTAACAAATTGTCTCAATTCATGCATTGTCCTTTGCAGATACATTGGACTGCTGTCAAACAAATTCTTAACTACTTAAAACACAACATTCACCATGGTCTTCTTCTTCGCGAGAATAGTGAACTTCGCCTAACTGCTTTCACTGATGCAGGCTGGGGGGTAATTCAGATGATCGTTCCGTAACTTCCACCTATATCCTATTTTTTGGTGTTTTTAAAAAGCTAAAATGAGTTGCTCACTCCTCTACTGAAATTGGACACTGTGCTGTGACCTCTTCCTCTGCTGAGGTTCTATGGATTAAAAATCTCTAGTAGGGTAAAGTTCATGCTTCACTCGGGCATCACCTAACTATCTTTTGTAACAATATCTGAGCTATATATATATATATATATATATATATATATATATATATCATTGTAAATCTTTATTCTCGCATGAAAACATCGTCATTTATTATCACTTTGTTTGAGATCACGTTTTAAAAGGGTCATTTACGGTCTCATACATTTCTTCCAATGATGAGCTGGCGACATATTTAGCAAGCTTCTCTCAACTGATAAGTCACTAATACATTGTCCAAGATCGGAATCTCCAATGGAGATAACAACCCTAAAAGCTTATTATGACCATCACCAACTAATAAGAATTGATCACCTCACAACATCAAGATTAGAGTCCTTTTCACTTTGTATTGTTATCTTTACCACTTTTTATAGTTATCATCTCATTATAATTATAAATATGTACCATGTAACACAATTCATTTCACATCAATGATATTTAATTCATATTAACTTTTCCTCTACAATTCCTCTCCCGCCCTATTTTTTGAGAATAAATTTAGTGAAAAGTTATTATTATTTTTTTTTTTTGGAAAATGTATGATTAAAAAGTAGGGAAAAATTCTGGAGTTACGTGCAAAATTATTTTATTTGGATAATGTGTGATTGAAAATGAGTTAAGATTTTTTTTTTTTTTTTTTTTTTTTTGCATACCACCAAATTAAGAGTTTTAGGAACCTAGGAAGTATATTAACATTTAAATAACAGTAATTATATTCAGACCGCATTTTTTGTTTGTTGCAAGAAAATTTAATTGCAATGAAGATCATAAAAAGATTTATTTGCTCTCCTTCTAAGTCCTCCTCATATTTTTAGGAAGCAAAATCAATGCAAATGGACATAATATTTCCTCCTTATTCAAAGTACACCAAAAAATATTTGGGCAATGATTGTCATCAAATGTGCTAATTAAACAAAAGAAAATTTAGGTAAACTATATAATAAGCTTAAACAAACAAACAAATAACAACATTTTCAAGTACTATTAAATTAAGAAATACTTAATGTTTATAGTAACCAACAAGAAAATTTGGGGAAAAAATGCATACCCCTATAAATTCTAACTCGATCGCAGGTTTTTCCACGGGTGATGTGGCGATGGTTTCCGGCGAAGTGGTAGCAAATGAGATGGACATGGATGGTTTTCTGCGAAGAAAAGTGGCCGGCTTGCGGTGGTTTACGGCGGTGGTGCTGGTGGAGAATTCTAGTGGCCGGAGTGAAAAGTTCATGGCAGCCATACTGCATAAGAGAAACAAATGCAAACACGTAGTACTTTGCTGGGCCACGCTATAATCTTCAATACGTTGGACTTGTGGCTTCAGAATTTTTATTGTTTTTTATTTATTTATAAATGTTGGAGGAAAAATGGATTCCCAAAATGAAACAATTCTTGTTAATTTTGAATTGAAAATCATTTTTTATTATTATTATTTGAATTAGCTTGGCCATTGTGTACGTAAAATCAAGATTGGTTAATTTAGACAATATACCAACATACGATTATACGAATAATAATATATTTTAAACGAACTTATATCAGTACAGACACGAGATTAAGTTATCTATCAATACTAATGCAAGTTAATATCTATGTGTAATTGTGCCGTCCAACTAAATTTTGAGAGAGAAAAAAACTCGAATAAGCTAATAGGAATTCAATGAAACAACAAAAAGTATGCAACAACTACCAAAATCTTATATATGAAACAAATTAGTTTATAAGTGGGCTGATGAAATTGGATACTCTGTTCGGATTTAGACATAAAAAAGTTGGACTAAAGTAATTTTAAACATATTTTAATTGTTTTGTATATAACAAGAAAATTGGAGCTAGACAATATGGTCTGAATTTTTCGGGTCAAATTGTCATCCTAACTAAGCATGCATGCTTGCAACACTTCAATAATTTTTTTGTTAATTTTCACAATAGTATCTTGATAGTTTTAGATGTACTATTTGCAAAATTGAAGGAATTTAGGCTACAACATTGACTAAGAATTAATGTGAAAATAATATATGAAATTTGATTTCATATATTTTTATATAAAGCCTCATTCTTATAGTTAGATCAAGATTTGTATCTCGATCGAGATTAAAAAAAAAAAAAAAAAATTATAAAATCACTGTTCACTTTAAAATAGAAAATAAATTCGATACAATTCAGTTTATTGAATAGAAATTTAGATGTTGCTTTAGTGTTCAAGTGACTCCCATTCCTGGCATTAATGCACCGCTGCTTATGGTATGTAATTTATTTTCTTTTTGACTTTTAAGTCTTTATTAATTGATAATTATGTAGAGTAACAGTGCTATACATTTAATTTAGTTCATAATTAGTACTTTTATTTTATGTCATTATGTTTTGACGAAATTGTTCTCCTGCCCATAATGACGAAATTGTTCTCCTACCCGTAGTGGACAGGATAAGATTGTCCACTTGCTGATGTGGCAAGAGAATCTTATTTATGATTATCTCCAAATGTGAGAACCGTACTTACGGTTCTCTTAAAGTAAGCAAGATAAGACTTCTCACTGTGGACATGAGTATATTTTTGTATGTTTTGAATATTTCTCAAGATAATTGTTTCTCCTCTCTTTTAGAATTTGTTTTATCTTTTTCGCCTTTGTTAATCAAACTTATTCAATAGAATTTCTATCAATCATGAGATTTGTGAGATTAGGTTTTCCAAAGCTTTCATCTAGCATGTCCCTACGAGACAAGACAACACCAAATACGCACGTGAGCAAGTGAGAGTATCAAAGACTTTATTAGAATAAGATGAAACTCAAGACAACATAGAGTTATACCATCATCAATTGTTTTATTGCTAGTTTAAATAACAATGGGATTTCTGATTGTTTGTCCAATGAAATTGAAATGCATTTTAAATCATTTTCGATGCATTCTATGAATTGTTATATAGGTGGCATATAAGTTGAAAGTCACTCGATTTGCATGACATATAATTTATTGATTGAATAATACTATTTATCCCTAGTGGTGTTAGAACATAACCAGTTTAGGTGTCAAATTGTTATAGGCCAATTAAATAGACCAACGTCCTTGCATTTAAATGAATTTTGTCATTTGATGACATATATATTGTCTAGACTAGTGTTAAACACTAGTAAACTAAAGTAACATGACTCTTAATGAATAAACTTGAGTTTAGAATGGTCTCTAATGAGTTCTAATCTAAAACTTCTATTTTTTTTTTCTCAAAATAAAAACAACATAGCATCTAAATCTGCATAGCAAATATACATTTTTGCTATCGGAATGTTTAAGATAACTCTTAATCTAGACACAGCTTTACATTCTTTGATTTTTCTTTCGTCAAGTCAGCTTGACAAAGTTCTCGTTAAATTGTATTGATGAAGATTTTTTTTTTTTTTTTTAAATTATCTATTTTGCATGTGAGACACTGAAGCATTATAGATGCTCTTAATGCATGCAAAGAATCAATGGACTAACTACGATGTAAACTGATGATGATTAATAATAATAAGTAAAGTTACTCTACATAAAAAAAAAAAAAAAGTTATCTGTATATCGTTTTTACTGATTTTTGAGTAATGCTATGTAGCACAATTGTTACTGAACATTAGTTTATGTGACATCAATTGATAAAATAATTTATATAGAACCCATATTTCTACATGTTTTAAATGAATTAATGTTATATAGTACCATTAATGCTACAACATCAATTTAAGGGTGTTAAGTTGGGTGAGCCACTAGTCGAACCCCAAAGTGATGAGAATCCATGGTATTAGACCTAACAAGGACAAAGACCCGTTGATTATGGAGGAATGGACCAATGACTAGGTTACGAGCAAAGAAAGTCGAGGAAGCCATGTAATTACGTGTTCAATTTATGGTAGATGAAACATCGATCACAACAAGCAAAATTACAAGTTCCATATTGGGCATGGAAGAAGAAACAAGATGGATTAACTTAGTTCAAGTAGCAAGAGAGGATCTGAATTGAAGGCCTATGCGACCGCACAGTATAATCATACACGTGGTCTCATGTACTCATACCGGAACCAAAATAAGGGTTGCTGAATGGATTATGCGACCACAGTCCAAAAGCCTATGAGGCTATATAGTAAAAAAAAAAGAACATATGTTTTCAAATTTTGCCTAGACTTATATTTGAGTTAAAATTCTTTTTATGATATTTTTTTATATCTTTAGACTTAATTCCATTTTAATTAGGATTTTTATGAGTTTTCTATAAATAAGACTCATTCCTTTTCATTGTAAAAATACACAATTTGAGAGATATTATTGTAAGGCATATTGTTTTCAACTTGTTCTTTATCGAACTAATTCTGAACTTAACAAAAATTAAATTCTTGTGGCGTTCAATAATTCCAGTGAGGTTCATAAGTTTTGTGATCACGGGTCAAGATATTGTTGGTGATTGTTTTGATTCTTTGATTCAATAATTTATTGGGTAGAGCTTTCTAAACCGTAAAATTTGACTTTCTTGGGTTTGATCTAATTTGTCGTGAATTTTGTAGATATAATTGTTATGTGGGTTCTCATAGGTTGATATTAGAGCTCAGGCTCCAAAAATTTAGGTTATATCATTTACCTTTTTGTTTAAGTTTTCATCATCGTTCTTTGTGTTCTTCATATTTGGAGTCATTCAATCCAATTAAGATACCAAAAAAACTTAAAAGTTGTTTGTGCATTAAATTAGTATCCCAAATAAATTTCTTTTCAATTTTTGGGATCTTTGTTGAATTCTCGCGCATTTAATAAAAAAAAAATCGTATATATATGGCACTTAAAAAAACAATCAATTCCACGTGAAAGTGTCTAATTCGAATTCAAGAAACGCTTTCTTGAATCTATCTTTAGTGTTTCCATTCAAATGGTTAGATTCCTATTTTTCTTGAGTCGTTTTAGAGCCAATTCTCGTACTTAATTCTTTGTTTGGACTCCACAAGGGTTCATTTTTTATTGGGATCAAATTAATTCTTTGAAGTGCTTGCAATGAAGCAATGAGTGGAAAAAGGCAGCGTGGTGAGACTAGTAGCGGGAAAAAGCCATATTGAGTGACACACAATTGTACACACGTGAGACAAATATTATTATAGTTTAAGGATGTCTAACATAGACGATTTTACTTCAATCGGGAAAAAAATAATAAAGTCATCATGACGGAGGAGATGATAAGACAATTTGAAAGGTTGTTTGGGGATATGAGAGATATGATGGATAGGCAAGAAGTTTGGATGGAGAGGTACGACACATTGTTTTTCAATTTATGTAGGGAACAATCTAGAGAAGTTCTTAGCGCAAAGAGGCAAGGTAGGCGAGGACCTAGATTGGATATTGATGGTGAAAATGAAGTGGGTAGTGGAATTTATGATGATGCGTTAGTGGAGGCTAGAATATGAAGGATGAGGAATGGATGAGATAGACATGATAGCACGACTAGAGATTATGTTGGAGATTGAGTTGATAGAAATATGAACAATATTAAAATAACAATTCCTTCATTCAAAAGAATGGGCGATTTGGAGGCATATTTGGAGTGAGAAAAAAAAGATAGATCTTATATTTGATTATCATAACTACTTGGAGGAGAAAAATGTAAAACTTGTTTTCGTTGAGTTTATTGATTATGCTATCATTTGCTGAGATCAAATAGTAACATCTAGGAGGAGGAATCATGAGATGCCTATTGAAACATGAGGAGAATTGAAGGCTATCATAAGGAAGATGGTCATTCCTAATCATTATTAGAGGGACCTTTATAAAAAATTACAAAGCCTTTATCAAGGATCTATGAGTGTAGAGGATTATCACAAGGAGATGAAGATTGTTATGATTAGAGTGAATGTTGAGAAGGATCGGGAGGACATCGTGGCTCAATTTTTGAATGGTTTGAATAGGGAGATAGCTAATGTGGTAGAATTACAACATTATGTAGAGTTAGAGGATATGCTACATGTAGCTATGGAGGTGAATAGGCAATTGAAGAGGAAAAGAACAGCTAGTTATCCATCGGGTTTTAACCTTTCTTGGAAACTGAAGTGGGATAACAATAGAGGTGATGAGGTTGTTTTAAATAGTTGAACTGAGCTACCGAAAGGAAAAGAGTAAGTGCTAGAAAAGTTAAACCCGAGGCGGATTCAAAACCTCCTAGGAATCAAGATATCAAATGTTTTAGGAGCTTGAGATCGGGACATATTGCTTCTTAATGTTCAAACAAAAGAGCGATGATCTTGTGTGACAATGGAGAAGCGGTGAGTGATAGAGAAGGTGATTATAATGACATCCCAGAATCGGAATATGCTAGTAATGGTGAGAAAGTGGAGTATGCAGTGTGAGAGCTATTGGTTATAAAGCGAGCTTTTCGTGCTCAAATCAAAGTGGATAACTTTGAGTAACAAATGGATAATATATTTTATACGAGATGACATGTCAACAACAAGGTATGTAATAAGATTATTGATGGGGTAGTTGTACTAATGTGGCTAGCACTGCACTTGTTGGGAAATTGGGATTAACCATGATAAAACATCATAAGCCTTACAAATTGTACTAGTTGAACATATGTGGAGAGGTTAGGGTAAATAGACGAGTGTTGGTGAGTTTCTCAATTGGGAGCTATCATGATGAAGTGACATGTGATGTACCTATGCATGCTGGGTATATTTTGTCGAGGAGACCATGATAATATGATAGGAGGGCGATGCATGATGGGTACAAAAATAGGTACATTTTTACTAAAGGTGGAAAATTAATTAATCTTGCGTCTTTAACACCAAAACAAGTTTGTAAAGATCAATTCAAATTGAAAAGTGAGGAAGATAAAAGAATGAGAGAAAATGAGAGTGAGATCGATCTTTCACAACAATATAGCAATAGAGAAAATGGTGAGGTGCCTAATTGTGAGAAAAAGAGTAGAGTTACAAGAGATAGAAGAAAAATAGTCTTTTGAGAGGAGGGAAAAGTCGAAAGTAAATTTCTTCGCAAAATGGAGTGAGTTGAAGAGGGCAGTAGTTGAGAACCGGCCTACGATCTTGTTGGTTTATGAGGAATCACTCGTCAACTTTGAGGAATCTAAAACACTTCTCCCTAGATTGGCTATTTCTTAGTTATAGGAATTCGAAGACTTGTTTTCAGAGGACATGCCTAGTGGGTTACCACCCATTCAAAGCATAAAGCATCAAATTGACTTTATACCTGGAGCCATCAGTTAAAGGCCAGCTTATCGGAGTAATCCTGAGGAGACAAAGGAACTTCAAAGACAAGTAGAAGAATTGATGAGCAAATGGTATGTGAGGAAAAGTATGAGTTCATGTGCCGTGTCAGTGTTACTTGTGCCGAAGAAATATGGAACTTAGAGGATGTGTGTAGACTGTTGGGCAATCAACAATATAATGGTAAAATATTGTCATCCTATACATAGGTTCTGTGTTCTAAAAGGCGTGCGATACACAGCGAAAATGCAAAGTCACTTGGCTTGACGCCTTATTTAGCGGTCAATGATTGCCGTTGACCGCTAAAGTACGCATAGCCACTAAAACGCGCATAGGCATTTATATGCGCGCCTAGGCGCACATAATTATTATTTTTAAAACTTTTTTACAATTCTTTTAAGTTAAATTTTAAAGGTAGTCATTTGCCCTATATTCAAAATAGTCGCTTGAAGCTTTGAACAAAAAAAAATCCTCAAAATTTCTATTTATTCACTATTTAGTATCTATATTTGAAACTTATTTTTTTGTTGCAAACTTTGAAAAAAAGTATAAAGTTTCTATAAACCTGTTTTAGATGTTTGGTAGGTATTATTTTTAATTATTAAATATTTTTTGATTGATTAAAATTTAAAATAATATTAAAATAAGAAAACATATTTTTATGCCTATGTCTTGCTTAAACTCGTATAACCCATAACTTGGTCTCTACTAGGGGTGTCAACGAGTCGAGCCGATTTGTGGGCCGAAATTTGAGGCTGGAGCTCGGTTCGGACCCAAGGTGTGGGCTTTTTTGCAAGCTGAGCTTTTGCTCACCCAAGAAAAAGAGGATAGGGCTTTTTTTAGCCGAGCCGGCCCGTTTTTCTCTCTTCCTACCATTTTTAAAATTTTTTTTTATACATTTTCGAGCTTGGCTCTCGATTTGAGATTTTCACGGGCCGAGCCCGCGAGCTTTTTTGCCACCATTAGTCTCTATGCATCATCACACATTATGCCTTTTAGAACACTGTCTAGATTGGATAATAGGCTAGATGAATTATATGGATCATGCACGTTTAGTAAAATAGATCTTACAAGTGGATATCATCAAATTAGGATACGAGAGGGAGACAAGTAGAAAACAGGTTTTAAGATTAAGTACAGTTTATATGAGTTGTTAGTCATGTGTCATTTGAACTTACTAATGTACCTAACACGTTTATGAGATTAATGAATCATGTCTTCCATGCATTTATAGGTAAATTCATAATAGTTTACTTCGGTAATTTTTTTTTGTATATAATAAGGATTTAAATGAGCATATATGACATTTAAAATGTGTGATTGTTGTCTTAAAACAAGAACAATTTTATGCTAGTTTTAAAAAGTGTACATTTTGCATGAAAAATGTTATTTTTCTTAAATATGATGTTAGTTCTAAAGGAATTGAGGTGGATGAGGAGAAAGTCAAAGCCATCAAGGAATGACCAACATCGAAAAGTATATAACCAAGGAAAGAAGTTTACATAGTTTGACTAGCTTCTATAGGCGTTTTATTAGAGACATTAACACAATTGCCGTACCACTCACGGAGATTGTAAAGAAAAGTGTAGGATTTCACTAGGGCGTTGACCAAGAACATGCTTTTAACACTATTAAGGATAGGCTGTGTATCATACTGATTTTATCACTTCCTAATTACTTAAATAATACTTTTGATATTGAATGTGATGCTTCAGGAATAGTTGAGCTGTTTTGATGCAGGAACAAAGACCAATAACTTACTTTAGTGAAAAGCTAAGTGGAGAAACTCTCAACATTCCTACATATGATAAGAAGTTTATGAGCTTGTTCGAGTTTTGGAGATATGACAGTACTACCTATGGCCAAAGGAGTTGATGATCCACACCAACCATGAGTCCTTGAAGTATCTAAAAGGTCACGGTAAACTAAAGAAGAGACATGCAATGTGAATGAAGTTCATCGAGACCTTTTCATATGTTATTCAGTACAAATAAGGTAATGAAAATGTAATATTGGATGCATTATCAAGGAGGTATATACTTTTTACTTCTTTAGGTGCCAAATTGCTAGGATTTGAATATGTTAAGGACATGTATGCTAATAACTCAGACTTTTCTAATATATATGAATCATGTGACTAATGTGCTATAGATAGATTTTTTAAGCATGATGAATATTTATTTCGGGAGAATAAGTTATGTGTACCTAGATGTTCAATGAGAGAATTGTTAGTACGTGAAGCACATAGTGAAAGTTTAATGTGTTGCTTTAGGATTAAGAAAACATTGGAAGTGTTAAATGAACACTTCTATTGGCTTAAGATGAAAGTTGATGTTGATCGAGTTTGTAATAGATGCATCACTTGTAAAAAGGTAAAGTCTAAGATTTTCTCTCAAGGTTTGTATATGCCATTACCCATGTTCATAGTGAGCCTTGGGTTGACGCATCTATGAATTTTATGTTGGGTTTGCCTAGGACAAAGAAATGAAGAGATTCCATATTTGTGATAGTAGATAGATTTAGTAAGATGTCGCATTTCATTCCATGTCATAAAACTGATGATGCCATTAATATTGCGAATTTATTCTTTAAACAATTAGTGTGCTTACATGAGGCACTTAGAAATATTGTATTGGATAGAGATGCTAAGTTCCTTAGTCATTTTTAGGAGATTTTGTGGAATAAGTCAGTGGACTAATATATTATTCTCTACAACTCGTCACACACAAATGGATAGGCAAATTGAGGTTATTAATTGGGCTATTGTACAACTATTGCGCACTATAGTCAATAAGAATTTGGAAAGTTGAGATGACTACTTGTCATTTATAGAATTTGCATATAATAGGGCATGCATTCTACTACTTCTTATACTTCATTTAAAATTATTTATGGTTTTAATCCATTAATATCTTTGTATTTAATTTATTTACCCGTCGTTGAGAGAGGTAGCTTAGATGAAAAGAAGAAGGCCGAGTTGGTAAGATCCCTCTATGAGAAGGTACGATACCAAATTGAGAAGAAAAATGAGCATTATGCTTCTCAGCCAAATAAAGGATGAAAGCGTGTTACATTAGAACCAGAAGATTGGGTTTGGATATATATGAGAAATGAACGTTTTCCAGCTCAGTCAAAGTTACAATCGAGAGGAAATAGACGTTTTCAAGTGCTTGAAAAGATCAATGACAATGTCTATAAATTGGATCTTCCAGGTGAGTATAACATTTTTGCTACTTTCAATGTTTATGATCTTTCCTTAATTGATGCAGCAGGAGATTCGAGGACGACTCCTTATAAAGAATGAGGGAATGATGAGAACTATGGTACAATAGCTAGCAAGGACAATGACTTGTTGATTGTGGAGGAAGGACCAATGACTAGGTCACGAGCAAAAAAGGTCAAGGAAGCCATATTATTACTTGATCAATCTACGGTGGATGAGAGATCTATCCCAACAAACAAAATGACAAGTTTCATATTGGGTATAGAAGAAAAATAAAATCGATCAACTTGGATAAAGTAATGGTAGAGGGACCTGAATCGAAGGCCAATGCAACCGCAAAGTATAACCATACACGTGACCACATCTACCCATATCGGAACCAAAATAAAAGCATCTCCAAGAGTCAACTTTTAAAATTATACTCCAAGATCTCTTTAAATTAACATTTTAATTTAGAGAGTGAGTTTGACTTTCCAATAAATACATTCAAAGTGTTTCAATTTTCAATGTAGGAAAATAATAAAATAATTTAAGGAAAAGCTGTTTAAAATAAAAGAAGAGAGAAATAATAAATAATTTTTGGGAGAGGTAAAATTAAGTGTTAAATATAAAAAATTTGTTGGAGTACTTCAAAATTTTAACTCTCCAAATTTATAGATGCTCTCCAAATGATAGAATATATTTTTTAAAGAATAAAGAGTTTCTTGAAAATGCTCTAAGAGTTATTCAATTGTCTATGTGACAACAAACCAAGAAGCCTATGTGGCCGCATAGTGAAAAAGCGAGATGTGTTATTTCTAAAATTTGCCAGATTTTTATTTTAGTTAAAACTTTTTTATGATATTTTTTTGACATCTTTTAGGCTTAATTCCGTTTTTAATTAGGTTTTTATGGATTCCCTATAAATAAGACTCATTCTTCTTATTGTAAAAACACACAATTTAGAGAGATTATTGCAAGGCATATTATTTTCAACTCATTCTTCATCAAACTAATTTCGAACTTAACAAGAATTAAATTTTTGTGGGGTTGATATTGTTGGCGATTATCTTAGTTCTTTAATTCAATAATTTATTGGGCCGAGCTTCCTAAACCGTGATATTTAGCTTTCTTGGGTTTGATTTAATCTATCATGTGTTTCATAACTACAATTATTACGTGGGTTTGCATCACAAAGCAAGTCAAGTTGACTCAACTTTGCGCTCAAGACGAGCTGAGGGGCATGATTCGAGTGACAAAATACTTGTGCAAGTCACTCTTCTCCCTATACGAGTTGGCTCATGAGCTTATAGGCTTGCCCCACCAAGGGTCTAGTTGAAGTGACGAGGCAAGCCCACATTTGTTGAAGCAAAGGAGCTTGTACTTGGCTCACCCTATAAGCAAGCTTGAGTTAGCTCGCATGGTGAGTTGAGCAAAGCTAGACGATGGACGAGCAATAAGTATATTTTTGCACACTTATTTAATACTTAAACTAAACTTATTATTGATTAAATGAGTGAATTTCTACTCACAATTGTGTAATTTATGATTTTATAGGCAAAAATACCTAAAGGTAAGAGAACAAGGCAAAAGAGAGTGAAAAGGGACCAAAAGTGCAAAAGTGCCGAAAGTTGAGGACTTGAGATGAAATTTATGGAGGACTAAGTTGGATAAAATAAATCAAGAAAGCCCCCGCTCGAGGAGGCATATTATGGCACACGCGCGAGAAGCATTTTTTGATTTACCGAGACTAAAATGGTCTCACGACGCGCGTGGGGACATTCGCGATTGAGGCCTTTTTTTTTTTTTAAAACCTAATTTTGGGGACTTTTTGGGCAATTTTCGGGACACGTTTTTGGGGCTTTTATAAGCCATATTTAGCCAATTTTTAGGGGAACTCTTTTTTCTTTCTTCAAGCTTATTCTTTTCTTTCTCATTCTCGTTCTCGTTCTCGTTCTCGTTCTTTTTCTTTCTTTCATCTTTCTTTTGATTTTCTTTTCTTTTCATTTTCAAGTTCTTGATATTTTTGTGGGAAACAAGAGCACAATGAGGAGATTCAATCAAGGAGTTGGAGAAGCCTTGGGGGAAAATCAAGAACAAGGTTTTATCATCTTCAAAAATCAACCAAAGAGGGTTCTAACTCTTCTCTTGTATTTAATCCACTTTTTCTCCAAATTTGTAATGAATGTTATGAATACTCTCCTTTGTTATCATATATATAATATGAGCTAATTTCTTGTGTTGAAATTTATGGTAGTAGTTTAATCTAACTTTAATTAATTTTAATATTTCCTCTTTAATGTTAAAATACTTATTTTCTTGTGTTTTTACTATTGTTATTCTTGCATTTTCATTTATGTGGCCAATGAATGATTATGTTTAGTAATTTGTATATCGTTCGAGAGAAGGTTGTGTATTTTAGATCAAATAGTAAAAACTCTAGTTGTGTAAGGGATGGAGATATACCCCTAACACTATGTGGCTCATTAAACTATTTTCACAAAAACATTAATGCAGTTATTTGATTTGAATCGATATAGAGATATAATAGGTTAAACCAATCAATTAGGGTTAATTTCGCTCGAGAGAGATAATTAAGTAAAATTGAGAAGTCGGGTTTAACATTGTAAACGAGTAATTTATTAATTGCTTGTGGATAAATTAATTAGGCGACGATTAAACTAAACCATGAATCTCGACCATGTTTTCCTCCAAAATTTTAGAGTGTTTATGTTTTCCTATTTTGTAGATTTTTAGTTAATTTTCCTTATTTTGAATCATAATTTTAATTATGTGTGTTTCTTTTTATTGTTAGAATTAAATTAATTAAAGTTCTGTCATCGAAATTATACATTTTTCGAGGGATCGACAATTTGGATTCAAAAAGTGCACTTTATTATTTGAACGCAATCCATGTACTTGTGGTTTGCACTTTCTTAGCGAACAACGAGCCAACGGCTCAACTTGATCCATCAAACACCCTACACTTACATCAATCAGTGTGTCTTAAAGTGATAGATTGTCTTAAATAGAACCCATGTTCCTATTTTTAACATGATATATCAATTAATGACACTTGAATGCTACCTAAATTTATGCTAAACAACATTAATCTTTAAAATGTGCTGTCAAAATTTATAAATGATTTATGAATTCAGTTTAAATCAAACACTAATTTTAACTACATAATGTTCAGAAATTATTAATTTGCCATGTGGGCTTGACATATGTAATTAATTGTGTATAAAGACGATTTTAAAGTTAAGCCCAAAATTAAAGTGGTATAATAAAGAATTTAGTAATTGGGTTTATGACATCTAAATAAAGTATGTGTCATATTATATACATAGGGACCAAATTCCTTTATAATTGTATTTCATGATGGACGAAATACATATGTATGTTCCGCATTTCAGTAATTTTTTTGGTGATTTGACATAGAAGATCTTGGTAATAAAGTAATTAAGTTTTCAAGTTCTAAAATTTCCAGTTTTATAAAGTCTAGAACTTCATAAAATTTCGACAAATAATGATAACTCTTTGTCATTATTATTCACACATTTATTTCTTAATTATTTATAAATTTACCAAACTAGAGCTAATAGTTGTCTCCAATTGTGCTACATTTCATTATCTCAGTTATTTTATCTAACTTCGCATGTCCTAATAATAGCAATGACAATGAAGTCTTCCGTCGATATTCTAGAACTCCATAACATTATTGTATTCAATCATCATATTTCTTGAGAACTTCATCTAGAAAAGTAGGCCATTATTTTCCATTAATTACATAGTACTGTTTGTTACACCACCAAGAAAGATGTTTTCCATTAATTAAATCCACCGTATACGTGAAACAGTTCTGGTGAAGAACAGTGACTTAAAAGTGACGGGAGAAAGACATCTCCACCGCATACGCGTTTCATGAGGATACGCTTAAGATATAATTAGAGAATAGGATTACAGAGAATTGTATTTAGAGTATATTTGAGCCCCATTTTCTTTATAAAATGTATTTTGGAATAATATTTTAATGAGGAATGTGTGATAAAAAAATAAGATTTTTTTTTTTTTTTTTTGAATTTGTGTATAATATTATTTTATTGAAAAATATGTTATTGAAAATAAGAGAAAAAAGTATATTTTAAATTTAATGGAACCAAACAAGAGCTAAAATGAATTATGATGTATTGTCATAAGAGAGCTTTATCATATTAAAAGATCATATAAGTAAGGATTAACATATATGATCTTTTAATTATGTTAATATACTAAAAATTTGATGTTAATCCCCACCAAATAGAGGCTAAATCAAACCATTTTTTATAGTGCAATCCAATTTGAATTCATGATTTATTTAGTAACATAAAAAGCAGTGTTCTAAAAAGCGCGCTTAGACGCCACCTAGGCGCGAAACGTGATTAAGGCGCTTCGCCTTGAGTCTAAGCGCGCATTAAGCGGTCAACATTCTCGTTGACCGCTTAATTTTTATTTTTATTTTTATATCTTCATTAAATGTAAATTTTTTGTTTTTTTGTTTGTGTAGATGAAGAAGAAGATATTGAATTAAGGTCCGATAAAGAGTTAGATAAGATTTAAACTACAAGTTATCTATATTTTGTAATTATGATTTTGAAACTTATCTTTTTTGTAGGAATTATTAAGTACATGCAATATTTTATAATTTTTGATATTTGGTATATATTATATGAATTATTGAATTTTTTTACAATGATTAAAATTTTAAAATCAAAAACCTCTTTTTACGCTTAAGCTTCGCCTATGCTCGCCTAGGCTTGTAATGCTTGAAACTTGGCCTCAACGTTCAGCCACGTTTTACGCTTTTTAGAACATTGATAAAAAGTAATACATTTCAAACAATTTAAAATATAAATATTTGCCTAAAATCTTATTGCATGTACGATCAAAATCTCAATTATAAAAGTAAAAAAAAAAAAAAATTGATATAAAAATCCAATCTTAAACAATATCTTTCACACATATCAAAAGAGAGCGAAAGAAGAGGGTTTAATGTCAAGAGTGAAGGAGTTGGAGGATTTAAGAAAAACTCCATTTGAGAACCTGTTGGCACTTTAATATTTTTTTATTTTTTACTCTTTATTTTGTTGAAGATGACTAATTCACTAGCAAAAAACATGGCTTATGGTATGGATCTTTCGTTCTTGAAACATCGACATCTATTGCTATTATTCTTTATCAACAGAATATTATCCACCATAAATCGATTGTTAATTTGAGGATCGCTGATGATTACCAATGATTGCGCCGTAGGTAAAAAGTAAACCTTTTACTGACAAATTTTTCATTGGTAAAGTGTGAATATTTTACCAGCGAAAATTTCGTTGGTAAAAATTTTTACCATTACCAACCGACTTTCCGTTCATAAATGTCTACCATAACAATTGGTAAAAATCAATATTGTAAATTGCCACATAGGTTTAAGGCGTGGCAAAAAAAATATATTTATTTTTCCGTTGATGTTATTCTTTATCAGTGAAATATTAGCAACTATAAATCGATTGTTAATTTGAAAGTCGCTGATAGTTACCAATAGATTGCACCGTAGGTAAAGAGTAAACCTTTTTACTAACGAATATTCCATTGGTAAAGTGTGAACATTTTTCCAATGAAAATTTCGTTGGTAAAAATCTTAACCACTATCAACTGATTTTCCGTTGATAAATGTCTACCATTACAATTGGTAAAAATCAGTGTTGTAAATTGCCACATAGGTGCGAGGTGTGGCAAAAAATTTTTTTTATTTTATTATTATTGTTATTATTACTTATTTATTACTTATAAATTTATAACTTTTAGCCAACTGAATTGAAAATCTCAAAAAGTTGTTTAACAACTTATTGGATCACAAATTTATAGATGGCAACTCCAAAAACATTGTTGTGAACTTTTGATGTGGGATAAGAATTTTTTGGTCAGGCTGTAGTGTATTATCTTTAATTTAGTTGTAGTGTATTGTACTTTTGTATAAATAATTATTTATATTTTATTATCTATTAACTATGTATATTTAGTAGGTAAATGATTGATTTTTTTAATTATTAGAATTGATTAATATCATCAATGGATTTTCCATAGGTAATATGAAATAATCTTCACCTATAGAATTTCCATTGGTGAAGGGGCTGAATTTTTATTTTTTGAAAAAATTAATTACCCTTCACTTATGAATATTTCTTATGAGAATGTTTGAATTATTAAAATTGATTAATATTAGAAACAGCAATACTGTTAATAATGTGAATTACTCTTCACCCACGAAAAATTCATGGTGAAAGGTTGACATAGTTTTTAGGAAAAAAGTTGAATTACACTACCTATAAAAGTGCTATTTGTAAATGATATGTATATTAAACAACAATATTAGGCATGGAATATCCGTTGGTAAATAGCTACCACTTTTATCATAAAAAACTTCGTTTGTGATTTTTGTAGTTAAAAGTCTAATACTTTGCCAAGGGATAATTCAATTCTAATGACCAACAGATACAATCTGTTAATAATTATTCGTATGTGAAAAGCTGATTTTTAGTGGCGATTGATAAGAGCGATTTACACACTTATTTAGGCCACAAAACAAAGCTAATTGTGAACGTATATGTTGAATTATGACTTGATTCGGTACAATTTGTGTTTGTAGGGTTACATTGATGGATGAAACGAAAGTATGCTAAATTGAGCGAAAAATACTAAAACGAAAGAAAACGCAAGTTCGGGGATCAAAACGAAAACGAATAACATGGAAACAATCCATAGATGTGACAGATGATGGAATGAAGATTCAAGAGTGTTGGGGATCCATCGGATGAAGAAAGAAGTCAAAGAGATGAAATATGGTCGAAGCATTATCACATATCAACTTTCAGGCGAAAAAGTTATGTTCCGAATTTTTAGTCTCTACTTTAGATCCATGTTTGGGATAGTAAACGTCCGAATTGGAAAATATCTATTTCATGACAAATTGTATCTCGTTGTGTTAGCTTTCCAACGAACTTTGAATCACTTCAATCGGATATCGGATATGAAAGTTATGACAACAACATTAAAAGTTGTCCAGCGGAGAAAAAAATTATTCCAAACGATCGTCCAGAACTATTCAGGGAATCCAAGAGGTGAACTTTACAAACCAAGCGGTCACTTGTACAAATCTGACGCGAATTTTTTAGTTTCTTTATTTGAATCAACTACCTATGGAAATACATTTAGAACTCTTTTATAACTCTAATTACGACCAGAAACAGGAGTGACGTATTATTCTACTACTTGAGACATATTGGAGAACAAGAAGAAGGTGAAGAACGAGAAGATTGCTTCAAAATTCAAGATTTACCTCCATAATTGAAAGTGTGATATGAAGTCCTATTTATTTTCTTTATTTTCTTAGTTTTATTAGTTTTATCGATTTTAATGTGTTAGGTGAACGATGAACCATGTGATGTGATATTTCAATTTCTGATTTTATATTTTTGACGTTAAAACGATTTTTTGGATTGATGAATGATTTATATATATATATAAATTGATTTGAGTCTACAATTATGCATGTGATTGTATGACTTATGGTGGTTTATTTCATCCATTCGAAAGAGGAAAAATAAATTAGACAGAATATAAATTATTGTAGGGTCCGATAGGGGATAAAAATATACCCCTTTGCTTTACGTGAATCTCTAAATGATCATAAAATTTCATGCATTTATGTATATTTGCTCCCGTACTAGAAATATAGTTGGTGTCATACATGAAAATAGGTTCAAGCTTAATCGAGAGAGAGAGAGTTTTGAATAGTGTAGGAACATTGATTCGTCATAATCTAAACGTGTTGTCATATTGTAGAATTAGGGTTGAAATAGATCGTTGCATGGGGATTCGCGAACCTAGTACGTCTTTTATTTGATTGTTATCTCAACTTTGCATTTAGGACTATAATTGCACGTAGGAAATTTGCATTTACTTCGATAATTCATTCATATTTGCATAAGTAGTTTACTTAGTTTAGTTGAAATTTAGTTACAAAAACTCAAACAACGTTTTTAGTTTCGATTAAAGTCGAAATAAGTATAGTCAAACTATTAAATCTGTGTGGCAACGAGACTTGGACTTAAAAAATTCATTTTATTACTTGAAACGAACCGTATACTTGAAGTACTATAAGTCGAACACATTTTCACGTGTCAAGTTTTTGGCGCCGTTGCCGAGGATTTAGTTTAGTTTGATTTTATTTATTTTGACACTAATTCGGACTTTTGTTATTTTATTTTTTACTTATTTTTACTTACTTTTATCTTTGTATGATTTGGCTGACCCCGCACTGTTAATCTATCTCGTGTTGGTGTTCTCTCTCTGCACTATTCAAATAATGCATGATTCTGACTTGCTAAAGAAATGAAATTTTTGCAATGGATAATCTCTACATGAATTATGAAGATATGCTTGGAGGATATCCGAGATGTGATAATTGTTACAAGATGCATTGTACTGAGCAATGCTTGTTGTCGTACAATGGTATCCACATGCCGAAACTTTTGAGGTTTAGAAAATATTTGAGGTGTCGAAAACAAACAACTGACAAAAATGATGAAGGGTACATGATTGTTGGAGATTTTTTACCTAACAGTTGGGATGATGACTTCGAACTTGTAGAAGATGGTCCTTCTCTATTAAACGAAAAGGTACTTGCAAAGTACTTCGAAAAACTGGTCAAGTTGGATGAAAACGATATACTTATGGGAGATTTCATGTACTTGGAAGAATTTCAACAATGGGGGTACAACCCGCTTAAAGGAGTCGACTGGACCGATTTCTCATTGCCCGTGGATCTAGATTGTGGACCAAGCATTCAACCCGATGATGTATCGACTATAGAAGAATTGATTAAAGAGAGTGACAAATTGATCACAACGGAATCAAAGGAAGATGTTGTAATCAATGAGGATGAAATCGACCTACATTTTTTTTTTGGCTTCATTGGTTGTCCAAAAATTGATTTTGTGATTAAACCCGATGTAGGGGTAGAATTTTACACGATTGAAATTGAATTGGATGAAATAGAAAAGTCGTATTATCTTGAACAAGGCAAGGTAGAGGCCTGGAGATCAAATGAAAAGTGAATCAAAGCCAAAAGAAGAAAAATGGGCAAGGTCTTTAGATGCCCGTGATTTAATTGTCAATAGTCGGGTTATAGACTATAAACTAGCGCTGGTTGGAAGGCAACCTAACGTTTCTACCCTTTTATTTATTTCGCTTTATGCATTAGATTAGGAGTTTTGTTTTTCATGATTTTATGCATTTTTAGTAGTTTTAGGTCATCGTTCACTTATTCTATCAATTTCCAATATATCGGCTAATTTTCGTCCTTTGCACTCTCGTAAGATTCTACCAAAACGTTCTTCCCTTATTCTGAACTTCCAAATGAAAGGAAAATGTTGTCTCTACACTGGGAGATAGCATATCGAGATCCAGTTTCTTTCATCATCTTCACCACCGCCTCCATTCTGATCAGGGGAGTTTTCATACCTCCATGTTTTATTTTGGTTGAGTTTTGTCATTCAAATTCTGTATTTAACTCTTACACTTTGCACATTGAGGACAATGCCCAGTTCAAGTTTGGGGGTGGTAGAAATTGTATGACAAAATTGGTGGACGTTTCATTACTTTTTCGCTATTCATCGATGTTTTTGCATGATTTACTGTTTTCTGTGTTTTGTTATGTAAAAAAGAAATTTGTTTGTTTCAGTATTTATTTGTTTTGTTTTTTGTGTTTGTATGAGTTTAATAGCCTTGCCGACAATAATGTGAATATTGGAATTAGTATAACTATGAATAATGAAAACTGTGCATGTTAGATTGATCGAATCTTATCTATGTAGAAGTTTGACACTTTTGCGCACATCACTCATGTTTGCATGCTAAGATGATAGTTGTGGTCATTATTTATAGGAGATTTGAACATAATAGGTTGAACCGGAAAATCCTCTATTGCACTAATCAAATATCCATTTTTGTAGTAGTTTGGAGATTGTTTAGTTATTGCAGAGGAACATTGAGATGAGTAGGAATTCCATGCGTGAAATTGTAATGTGTAGATTTGATTATATCAACAAGACAAAGATGAGGTGAAAATCTTAAATTAGAGGTTGATTTTTGAAACTAAATGTCTAGAAAAATAGGGGCATGACATTGAATTACGTGAAGAAAACTCTATTATAAACATTTATGACTCGAGCAAGTAAGTCTGTAAGGGTGAATGAAAACCTGATGTCCTAAAATCAACTGATTTGGGGACATCAGCCTAAATCTCGCTATAGGAGTCATATAGAAAGCAAATGGAAAGAGTCAAAAGAAAATGAGAGAAAATACATATTCTCGAGCATTTATAACTTGAGTAAGTAAGCCTGCAAGGGTGATTGAAACCTGATGCCCTAAAATCAACTGATTTGGGAGTTATCGACCTAAAATTAGATACATGGGTTATATAGAAAACAAATGAGAGTATGTTAAAAGAAAGAAAATGGAGTGAGAAAATAGCCCTAAGACATTTAGTTGATGAAATTATACCTTTGATGCAAGGCAAATAACTTAGTTTAGTCTTAGAGGTTGAACCAATCAAAGAAATAGGAGAATCCCTGCCTATTAAAGTGTAAACTTGTGATTGCGAGATTTATCCAAACTAAGAGAAGGTAAAGACTTAAGTAAATCAGATCTCTACTCTAGTATACACCCCAAGATAATTGAGTGAAAAGAATAAGTTTGTAGGTGTGTATCTCTCGAGCGAAGAAAGGAAAAATTTGACTATTACATGTCGAGAATTGAACCCATCATAAGCTTGGCATGTTGGCATGATTACATACACACACACACACACGTGGGTTTTGCATATGGTTGAGGTTGATTTGATTTTGCACTGTTGATACTGTTCACCATGTGATTACTAAATTCTACACGGCAGGTTGTTAAATCATGTTTTGTGTTGAGTTAAGTCACCATTTTGTTTGAGGACAAACAATAGTTCAAGTTTGGGGGGTTTGATAAGTGTGTTTTACACACTTATTTAGGCTACAAAACATGACTAATTGTGAACATATATGTTGAATTATGGCTTAATTTGGTACAATTTGTGTTTGTAGGGCTACATTGATGGACAAAATGAAAAGTATGCTAAAACGAGCGAAAAAAGACTAAAACGAAAGAAAACGCAAGTTCGGGGATTAAAACGAATAACATGGATACAATCCATAGATGTGACGGATCATGGAATGAAGATTCAAGAGTGTTGGGGATTCATCGAATGAAGAAAGAAGTAAAAGAGATGAAATATGGCAGAAACATTATCACATATCAATTTTCAGGCGAAAAAGTTATGCTCCGAATTTTTAGTCTCTAGTTGATATCCATTTTTGGGATAGTAGCATCCGAATTGGAAATTTGTATTAACTTTCTAACGAACTTTGAATCAATTCAATTGGACATCGAATAAGAAAGTTATGATCAAAATACTAAAAGCTGTCCAACGAAGAAAAAAGTTGTTCCAAACGGTTGCCGAGAATCATTCAGGGAATTCAGGAGGTGAATTTTACAAACCAAGCGGTCGCTTGGTACAAATTTGATGCGAATTTTCTAGTTTTCTGATTTGAATCAACTACCTATGAAACACATCTAAGACTCTTTTATAACCCTAATTACGACCAGAAATAGGGGTGACGCATTATTCTACTACTTGGGACATATTGGAGAGCAAGAAGAAGGTGAAGACCGAGAAGATTATTTCAGGATTCAAGATTTACCTCTAGAATCGAAAGGGTGGTATCTTCTCTTATTTGTTTTCTTTATTTTCTTAGTTTTATCATGTGAGGCTCTGTTTTAATGTGTTAGGTGAACGATGAATCATGTGATGTGATATTTCAATTTCTGGTTTTATATTTTTTACGTTAAAATGTGATAAGTGTGTTTTTACACACTAATTAGGCACTTTTTGAGAACTTATTATTGATGAAATTGAGTAGATTTCTATGCATAATTGTGTACTTTTTACTGTTGTAGGCCAAAACTCCGTCAAGAAGTGAACGAGGTGAAAAAAGGAAAAAAAAAAAAAGGGACTTAAATCGTACAAAATTGTGAAGTGGGGACTAAAGTGCACAAGTGTGAAAGTTGGAAGACTTGGAGTGCAATTTATAAATGGCATAAATGAAAAGAAAGTCAAAATTGAAGGACCAAATTGTACGAAATTAAAGATGAAGGACCTGGTTTACAAATATGGAAGGGACTGAAGCTGCAATTTATTTTTGGCTTCAGCAATGCGGCCGCATTGCTAAAAGGTACGCGGTGCATTCAAAAGACAGAGATGTCAAATTTGTCACTCGACCATTCTATGCGGCCGCATTGGATTTAACTATACGGCCACGTAGGTTTAAAAAACAAAGCGATTTAAATTTCGTTCCAAATTTTTATTTGGTCCAATTTGCATTATTTTCTAGTTGTTTATTGATAGATATTTTGGGATATTTAGTTTGTGTCTAAAAATATTCTATAATATCTATTATAGATAATTTTAATAGCTCTCCCTCTCTATTACATTAGAACACTCTCCCTCTCCCTCTTGCTTAGAACATATTTTTATCTCTATTTTTCTATTTTTTTAGTTTTATTTCCTTTGTGTTCTTGGCTCATTTTGGGAAATTTTTTTGATATAACAAGAAGATAACATCAAGAAGGTGGAGATATATTTGGGGAAGTCAAAGCCAACACTAAAAGGGTTGTATCTACATCTTTGTATTTTCTTTATTATTTTCACAACATTGTAATGTATTGTATACATAATCTCCTTTATTATTATTATTTATATATAATGAGCTAAGTCTTTTTTGTTGGAATTTATGTAGTAGCTTAACCAAGTTTCATTAATATCTATGCATATATTGAATGATGCTTATTTTATCAAAATCATGGTGTATTAATTATTGTGTTTGATTTTCCTTCATTTACTTGATCAATAAATGATATGTTAAGTGGTTTGTGCAATTATTGAGAAATTGTTGTGCTGCTAGACCAGAATAATTAATACCCTAGGTTTGTATAGTATACTATGAGCGTTTAGGTGATATAGAGATATACACCTACCCTAGGTGACCATTTGAGTTATTTTCACAACAATTTATTGCAATTGGTTAAGTGTTTATCAACATAGAGATATTGTGGATAGCTTAATCAATTATGGTTAATTTCACTCGAGAGATGTTATTGACTAAAATTGGAGAATCGGGTCTAACTTTGTATTTTGGTAATTTGCATCTATGCGTTATTGGTTGATATTAATAAAACAAATGTTAAGCGAAATCGTAAATTCCAACCTCTTTTAAATAAAAAAATCCTATAACTTTTTAAATTGTTATTTTAATCAAAATTATTTCTTTTTTTTTTAAATCACCTTTCAAGTTTTTAAATGTGTGTATCAATTTCGTTAATTTGAATCCATATTCTTGTAATTGAAATTAACACTCTTCATGGGATCGACTTGGACTCAAAAAGTCCAATTTACTATTTGTACGTGACCCGTGCGCTTGCGGCATAATATTTTAGTGAACAAAACGCGTTTTAGATTGATGCATGATTTATATATATTGATTTGAGTCTACAATTATTATGCATGTGATTGTATGGTGGTTTATTTCATCCATTCGAAAAAGGAGAAATAAATTAGATAGGGTATAAATTATCGTAGGGTCTGATAGGGGATATAAATATACTGTTTTGCTTTACGTGAATCTCTAAGTGATCATAAAATTTCATGCATTTTTGTATATTTGCTCCCGTCATATAAATATAGTCGGTGTCGTATATGAAAATAGGTTCAAACTTAATTGAGAGAGAGAGAGTTTTGAATAGTGTAGGAACATTGATTCGTCACAATCTAAACGTGTTGTCAAATTGTAGAATTAAGGTTGAAATAGATCGTTGCATGGGGATTCGCGAATCTAGTACGCCTTTTATTTGATTGTTATCTCAACTTTGCATTTAAGACTATAATTGCATGTAGAAAATTTGCATTTACTTCGATAATTCATTCATATTTGCATAAGTAGTTTACTTAGTTTAGTTGAAATTTAGTTACAAAAGTTCAAACAACGTCTTTAGTTTCAGTTAAAGTCGAAATAAGTACAATCAAACTATTAAATCTCTGTGGGAACGATACTTGGACTTAAAAATTCACTTCATTACTTGAAACGAACAGTATACTTGCGGTACTAGAAGTCGTACACATTTTCACATGTCAGCGATTCTAGAACATTTTACCATGTTAACTCAAGCAAATGCATATAAAGACTATAAATCTTTTTTGGGTTTTTTAGGGATTAATTTATTGAAGTATATAATATATTCAAAGTGTAATTAACATGTGATGTATCATGTATGTATATACTGCAGGCCAGTACCATTAAAAGTTGAAGAAAATAAAGTTTTAAAAGTTTGGGATTGTGGATGGTATAAATAAAAGGTTTGGGCATAATTTGCAAAAAAAAAAAAAGTTCGAGACTATACATGCAATTATTTCTTTTTTATATTGACTATTTTTAATGCTTTTAATGCCTAAACTATTGATCGAAGGAGGTGGTTCATACCTCAAAGGTCATATATAGGAGGTTTTCAACTAATTTGAAAAGACAGGGAGCATTTCGCAATAGGTCTAAAAGATTTCTAATAAATCTAAAAATAATATACTAAGAGTTTTTTCATGTCACACTTGTATTTCTATTTGTTAAGAGTAATGAACCAAATGCTTTGAAGGTGAAGGGGAGATTAATTTCATTTATTTTTGTTTACTTGAAATGGGTGTCTTTACTTCTTTTTCTTTTTCCTTTAACATATTTTTGAAAAAGTGAAGCTACAAGGATGATGATTAAGACATTTCCCCCCCTCCAATTTAAGTTCCACAGGTTAAATTTGCTTATACGTAAATTTTTGGATCAAATATCTTTATATTAATAGGATTTTTCATAAAAATATTACATGTACGGTTCAGATAAGTTTTAACGAATTTTTTGAGTATCAAAATCAAAATCAAAATCAAATCGATCTTTGTTCATTTTAGAATTGAAATGTTATTTTTTTGAGTATCAAAATCAAAATCAAAATCAAATCGATCTTTGTTCATTTTAGAATTGAAATGTTGATAGGTCCATGTGGACCAAAACCAACAATTTAATTCAATTTTATGGTTCGACGATTTCTTGTATAGTCCTATATACAAGTATTGAAAGAAAAACTATAGCAGTATTTTTTATTAAGTTAAAAAAGAAAAAAAAAAAAAGAAAAGAAAAAGGACACTTTTAACAAGATCTCCTTTCTTTTAGGGATGACAGATCGACCCAAAAAAATCGAGCCTTGATGGGGTGATTTCGAAGTAGGGCTTTGCTTGTCGTCCTATCCGACTGTCTAGTTATTTAAAAAAAATTCAAAATTTATATAAAATCACCTTAGCTCAACCTTTTTTTTATGTCCAAACTCGAGCCGATTACTCAAGCCCATTAGTTCATTTCCCAAATTATCCTAGAATTTGCATGAAAAAACAAACAAATAAAAATATATAAACTAGGTGTCGTCCCCTACCTGCTTTAAGAGGGAGCCGGGACAGTAAAATCCCTAATAAGACTGACCCCGTCATATTGTCATCTCTAATTCAATTTCTTCTTCATGTGTAGAAGCCCTACTTTTATATACTTCCCCTCCTCCTTTGGAGGTTGTTCAACAATAAACATCCGCATGACCTTCTATTGGATGAATTCGAAAAGCTTCTTGATATGAAAGAAAATGCTCGACTATCTATATATAGTATTACATTACCTGCGGCTTTTAATATCTTACTAATGCAACGGGGAAGAATATACTATTGTTGATGGGAGAAAAAATTAACATTTTCTTAATCACATTAAACTGAAAATCGCATAATTGAGAATAGCAAAAAAAAAAAAAAACACGTTACGTCTGCCTTTTTCCCCAACTACCAAAAGAGTGAAAGACTTGGAGAGTTTGTTAGTCCTTCGAGAAAGGATATTTATAAAATTACTACCAGCTTTGCTCCATTCTTACTTGGGACAAACCCCACTCTAAACATGTTTAGATAATTTACTTTATATCATATTTAAGTTGAAGAAGTTATTTATTTTTAACTTTGATTAAAGAAGATTTACTTTAACACAAAATTATTTACTTCTGAGTAAGCATTAGTTTTTTTTTTTTAACATCTTAAATAACAATTAAAATCAGTAACTTAGTCATTTTTAACTTTAATTTATAAAAAAAAATTAGATACAAACCGTCTATTTGGTGAAGATTAAAATAAGACTTTTAGAAAATTTTGATAAAAATTGATGAAATGTGTTGTTAAAATGTTGTGGATCCCATGACACATATAATTAAAATTAATTTTTGAATTTGACTTAGAGTAAAATCTAAATTTTAATTTCTATTAAACGAGGCTAAATATTTACTTATAAGTAAAATCTACTATTTTAAAACTAACTTTTACACATGTAATTTTTTTTTAAACTTTGATTATTTAAAAAATTAGTTATTTTAAGGAAAAATTGCAGCAAAGATTCCAAACATTTTATTTAGTTGTAGAACATAACTTAACCTTTCATTTTTGTGCCCACAATCCCAAACATTTCACTTTAATAGTAGCCGTAGTCCATTGCATTGATTTCTGTTCAGAATTTCGTTAGTCAACACTGAAATTAGATTTTTTACTCAAATTGACAAATGAAATGTGGGTAAAACTGGTCCACATCAAATTAAAAAAAAAAAAAAACCAAAAATAGAACAAAAAAAAAAAAAAAAGGTTGTCTACTCCAATATTCCGTTAGTCAACACTGGACAAACCACCTTTGATGGCTGTGGTCGGTCGATCAGCTGGAGGTGATGTCAGCGTTGCTGGTGGCTATGGGAAATGGTATTAGGTAGGGGTGGGGGTGAGGGTGAGGGTGAGGGGTTTGGAGGAGACAACCTTTTTTTCTTGGGTCTATTTTTTATTTTTATTATTTTTATTTATTTAATGTGGACCGTTTTACCCCATTTCATTCGTCAATTTGAGTCAAAAATCTAATTTCAATGTTGAATAACGAAATTCTGGATGAAATCTGTGCAATGGACTACATCTGCCATTAAAATGAAAAGTTTGGAACTGAGGCCACAAAAAATGAAAGGTTAAGATATGTTCTACAACAAAATGAAAGGTTTGGGGTGGGGTTCATTTGGAGGAGACAACCTTTTTTTTTTTGGTTTTTATTTTTGGTTTTTTTTATTTGATGTGGACCGTTTTACCCCATTTCATTTGTCAATTGAAGTCAAAAATCTAATTTCAATGTTGACTAACGAAATTCCGGACGGAATCTTTGCAATGGACTATGACTGCCATTAAAGTGAAAAGTTTGGGACTGAGGAGGCCACAAAAATAAAAGGTTAATGTATGTTCTGCAACAAAATGAAAGGTTTGGGACCTACGCTGCAATTTTCCCTTATTAATACATGCTAATTTACTTATAAGCAAAAATTACTTTTTAAAATTAACTCTTACTCTTATCGTAGAAAAAATAATTACTTATTTTTGACTTTGACTAATAAACAATGTATTAAAGCTTACTTTATTTCCTGCTAAGTAAATTGCTTCATTGCTATTTCAATTCAACTCACTTTTTCACTAATTTTCTTCAGATCGAGTTCAAGTTACAAATTATACCATTTTAAATTTGCCTCATTGGATGGATTAATTTAGCCATTTTTGGGCATTTGTTTATAATAGGTCAAATCATTTTTACTCACAGATTTCATGGGACATATTAGAGAAAATTTCTCAAGTGTATGAAATTGATTGTTGACAAATAATAATGTAGTAAGCTACATGTAATTATCCTATCTTATGTTATGAATTATGTATAAGATTGAAAGATTGATTTTTTTTTAATCAAATTGTGAGAGATGAATGTATTGGATTTTAGAATATACCTATTGGCACCTATTTCCAATTCTCGAATTATGTAGTTTAGTGTGTTTAAGTGTCATGACAATCAATAATCCTATATTGTTTAACCTTATTTTTCAAGATAAATCAAACATATCCTAAGCACGACTTGATCCTCTTCCTAGTTCGAATTTACATGTGAAGAAATGCATACAATCACACGATTATCATATAGGATTGCATACGCTACATATGTTATTCTTAACACCTATTGCCTGTGTGCTAATTATACAATGTTCTAACCTAATTGTAAGTTTATCAACATTACAATAAGCAATAGACGATGAGCAAGCATTTAAATAATGAAATTACATTCACAATTAATCAAGAACACCAAAATTTACCAAGCTACTTATTCTTGAATTAAAAATAGATAACCAATGTTTTCATCATTCATCCAATATAGTTAAAGTATTCAGCCTAGCATTGTTGAATAAAAATTATACAAAAGTTATTGAAAAGATATCACATGAAGTAACGAACTAGAAGAAGATTTTGAAAACTCAATATCCTCAACTTCAAACTTCAATCCGAGCTTTGAAACTTCAATTATTGTTATAAATCTCTTCTTGCCTCTTGCTAGCTTTCACTTGTATGATAAAAACTTCATAAAATCACGTTCTAGACGGCTCTCTAGTTTAAAAAGATGTTAAAGATATCATTCCATGCATAGATGAATCATGAAAAATCTCCCCCTAGAAAAGCCATGCAAATCCATGCTTCAATTGGCATGGGTCGAAATAAGGTTGGGCAAAACTCCCTAACGGAATTGAATCGAATTGGACTCGAAACGAACCGAACCGAACCGAACCGAACGGTTCTTATTAAGTTAAATACCCGAACATGTATCTAAATAGAGAACCGACGGGTTATGTTCGATTCTCGATTTTAGATCAAAAACCGAATAAAAATCTAATCTCACTATTTTTTTTAATTTATTTATTTTAAATAAGCCAAGTTATTTTATTATTTTCTAAATAAAAATTTCCTAACCCAAAAATATGATTTTTCTATTTCTAATTTTTAGTCCAAACTCAACTTAATCAAATTGACCTAAATTTTATCCAAATCTGTTATTCTATCATAGTGCCGTTTCTTCTGGAGAAATCGAATTGAAACTCGATAACGCCTCTCTTAACTATTGTAAGCTCGTTATCGTCATCTTTCTGTGATTTTTACAATAAAATCTATAAAGAATTTAGCAAAGAGAGACATAAAAGACACATAAGATTGGACTACATTATTTTTTAAAAGCTGAAATTGTACATGTCATTAGTTGAATTAATGTAACTTTGTAAATATTTAAAAAATTAATTATAGTAGAAAATCAGGGAATCGAACCGAGTGGAACTGAACTCAAACGGTTCCATAATTAAATTTGGACCCGATGATTCTACTTACTAAATACCCGAAAATTTCGAACCCGTTTTGATTCTCGTTAGAACTTAACCGAAGCAGACCGGACTGTACCCAGCCCTAGGTCGAAGGCAAGAGGTTTATTGCAAGCCCCTAACCTGGTCGCATGTGTACTCGAGATGCGTGCAAGGCTCGCCTGCAGTATCAAACGTACGAAAGGATGCTATCGAGTCTTGCCTTGAATCTGGAGTTCAAGTAAACATCTACTTTCTTTATCATCGCTTTAGTTCGCCTATTTGAAGACCTTGCGCAGGCATGGCATGGCATGGCCATAATCCATGCTTAAGCAAGGCCTTGCATTTTCACTTCTGTCTGCCTATTTTAAGCTTTGGAGGACCAAGTTTGCACTTTGGTCCTGAACTTTTTCATGTATGCATTTTGGTCATTCTTCAATCATTTTCATCCCGTTATCTTCAATTCTCATCCAATTGAATCCTAGCACTCTTGAATGTTCATTATGAGGTCCAACATAACTTTCAATTATTTACATTTTAGTTCCTAAACTTAGAGTTTGCTTGCAATTGAGTCTTTTTTTTCATTATTTTTCTCTAATTCCTCCATTTTTATCGCTATGTACCTAACAAACTCAATTCACATTGAATTAAACCATAATTCATTAAAATAACCAACAAATGCTCTAAATAAAAGCCTAAATAAATGTACAAAATACACTTATAAGAACACATAAGTACTACCTATTTACCCGTCACTTATTTCGATCTATTTATAAATTTAAGCCGATTATAAACATACGATGTGATTGTAGGATGATTAGCTTGTCCGAGACAAATAATCTAGGTATTGTTAACACCAAACGTTGTATAGCAGATCCCGTTCTCTTAATTTCACTTTAAGTGACAAGGGGGGTGAGCCGCTTCAAGTCGAAAATGATAGCGAATCTTGAACTTGCCTACGTTCATCAAAGTTGGCCTCACAAAGAGAAGCCCTTCCTTCCAATTGAAGCCCAAAAAGGGACATATTTCTTAGGGCAAAGTACGCTTCGCCAAACTTAAGTTGCACTCCACTTTACTTGAAGAAGATTCTCTCTTTGAGAAATCCCCCGTCGCTATCAGCCGAGCAAGATTTAGGAAAAATATGCCGTCTTGAGACTTTGCCACCGTACTATGGTGTTTGAACCAGTTATCAGTGATTAATGAAAAATACGGCGAATGGGCCTTGCTCCTGTACCATGCACTAAACATACCTTAAGAGCTTTAAAGAGGCATTTAAGATTATTTCTATTTAAAATGTAGTTGATGGTGACATAAAATGTTTAATAAAAAAAATGTTCAAAATGACAATTTTCTTTAAAAAAAAATTGGAAGTTGTAGATCCTAAACCAAAAAATAAAGAACGAGAATTCAAAACTATTCAAAATCTCGTTAAATTTGCGCTGGACGAGACATTTGAAAGAATGGTCTGAGAAAACCATATTGCTAGAAAAATTAAAGTTTGGGATATCCTTTCTTGTACCAAAGAATAGAGAAAGAACGAGAAAATTAGGCTGAATTGAGATGTAGGATAATAAAGTATATAACATTCTAGAACAACGGAGTATGTCAAATCGGGACGGATCATTCTACTAATAAATTTGACAAATAATTGTGACCCTTAATTTAAGTCAATCCAACCCTCAGTATGTATTTCACTAAGATCATGAGAGAGTTAGTTATAACTACTTGAGATCCATAAGATATTGAGCGTTGTATTGACTTATATTAAAGGTCATGATTATTTGTCAAATAAATGTGTCAAATTTATGAGCGGGAGGATCCGTCCTGATGTCAAATTATTTATAGTAGTTGGCAGAAAATAGCTAAAAACAACATTTTTCGATTTATGGTAAAAACTGAATATGATCCTAACCGAGGAAAACGGCTATCCAAACAGGGTCTTACTGCCAACCGTTTTTAACTGCTTCCGAATTTAAAATTCTCTTGCCATTTTTTTCCCAACCCCTAAAACCTACCGCCATCTACCTCTTCTCCCTTCAGTTCATTCAAAAATTTAAATTGATTCTTACTTATATAAGTTAGATATCCCAGATTTGATAATATGAATGACAATCGAAAAATGCAATTATTGAAGAAATTTAATGATCAAATTCAAATTAATGCAAATCGTTCAACTACCACATTAAGCCTCCAAAGTTGTTGAAATTGAGCAATCAAAAACCACCCTTACGACAAAATGCCATTCAAGGTTCCAACCCCACCTTTAAATCCTTCTCAATTTTCCCTTTTAATACTTGCATTCCCTTGATCATCGACAAATTTGCCCCAAAAGGCGGGGTGCTACAGAAGATATGTTTACAGGAAATGCAGGAACGAGTAGCAGAAATGATGAAGAGGCTCTGGTGTTGGCTACTTTGCAAAGGTCTCCTACTTATATTCGAGCCCGTACTGCAGTTTTTCGCAACATTGCTGGGGAGATATCATTGGTTGATGTTAATAAAGTTAAAGATTCAGAAAAGAAGGAACTCTTGGATAAATTGATTAAAGCAGTTAATGAAGATATGGAGCTGTTTTTAGGAAGAGTTAGACGAAGATTTGATGCGTAAGCCTTACTGAAAATTGAGTTTTTTCTTTACTTATATTGCTTTTCTTTTAACACTGGAATTATGATCAAATTCTGATTTATGGGTATTTTGTGATTGTCCAAATAATTAGTTGTTCCATGCACAGTAAACATTTTATATTTTTCTAGAAGTTGTTAGTTCTATATAACCAGAGTTTTGCGGACGAATTCTAGAATCATGTGAACTATACGGGCAAAAGATTTTATATGTCCTTAATGTACTTTTCAGCTTCTACATTGTTAGTTTATTTTACTTTGCTAGGTTGATTCGATTGCTGTGATCTGTTAGTTTTTCATGACCTCATCTGCGAATGAGTAGGTTGGATAGATTTCTATCGCAACACTTCTTACTCAAAGATTTTATTTTGGTGATTATAATTTTATGATTCTAACTTTATCCTTTTTATTAAAGTGGCCAAAGTTGGAGATGAAAGATGTGTTAAGAGTGCTTCATTTCACTGATTCTCAAATTGCCGTAATAGAAAATACAATGAACTGGACTGTACTGAGCAGCCTGCCCATTTCTTGGTCATTTGAGTTTGGACTTCTCCTTCAAACTTCGCAGTTTGAAATTGTTGTTAAGGGGCTATATTAGAAATGATGCAATTCGTTCTTTATAGGTTTATGTAACGTAAATGTGATTTTCAGTTTGAGTCATAAACCTAATACCGATTCTTGTAAAATTTGCAGTGCTATTGTTGAGGGAAGCATCCAGTGAGTAGCTAGTTTATTGATAAACTTAAACATCTTAAATTTTTAGAAGGTTAAAAGTCTTCTGTTCCATTGATGAGAATTCCAAACATAATATCCAGGAGTTGCATGTAGCATATTATAAGTTATCTTTCTATTCAAGTTGCAGTTTTTATTGTGTTTCAGTAACAGATCTTCATATTTGATAATTGTGCAATTTCCTCATGCTAACTAGTCTATAATGAGTCGTGACTGCCAATTATTGGGACGTGTACTAAATGTCTGAAACTGACTCCAATCTGATCATGTTCATTACAGAGTTAATCTGGAATTTCCAAAAGTTGAGGTTCGATTTCAGAATCTGAAGGTGGATGCATTAGTCCACGTCGGAAGCAGGGCACTGCCGACCATCCCAAATTTTGTTTTTGATATGACTGAGGTTGGCTACAGAGTATAGATTTTTAATAACGTAAAAACATTTTACCCAGCATTGTTCTAATACTAATGTTTCTGCGGAAAAAAAAAAAAAAAAAAAAAAGACTTTCTTCAGGCAGCTCAGGATTTACCCTGGTAGAAGAAAAAACTTATCTATATTAAACAACATCAGTGGAATCATTCGGCCTTCAAGGTAGATCTCGAGCTTCTTTGAATGATCAAATAAAACGTACATTTTAATGAATTTAAGTTATCATTTAGGTTGACTCTCCTTTTGGGCCCCCCAAGCTCTGGAAAGACCACATTTCTTCTGGCTCTTGCAGACCGTCTTAGTCCAAGTTTGCAGGTACAATGACATTGTTTTTATTACTGATATTAATGCCCTTTATCAATTTTCATCATTTCAAACAATTATTTAGTGAAAACTTATTAAGGTTTCATATAGATCAAGTATTCCATATAGGCCCTTCATGGACTTAACAAAGGATACGCAGAAACTATGCTTTAAAGCACCTAGTCCCATCCCTTTACTTTCTTGATAAACAATAGTGTCTAGAAAGCAAAGTCACAAATATCTGTAGTGTCCGTGGTTTAAAAAGGCGTAGTGAGGCACGCCTCACCAGGAGGCTTATGTAGTATGCCTCAAGACGGTATTTTTTAGGTTAAAAATATGAGGCTCACGCCTCTAAATCTAAGGCACATACCTCATGGAGCATGAGGCATACGACTCACTTAAAATTTGAAGGAGCACTTCTTAAAAAAGAAAATGACTCATTTAAAAAGGCATTTTGGGCCCAAACAAAACAATAAAATACCTAAAAAACTAAACGGCAGCCAGAAATTAGAGGACCAAAAACTGAAATTCAAAAGTCAGCTTTCAAAAAACTAATGGCTATATATCCTATTGATTATATGCTCCAATTTTTAATTTTTAATTTTTTTTGTATTTTTGTATTATTTTATAATTTTTTTACTTAGATTTTTTGTTTTTTTGTGAGACTTATGTCTCAATCCGCATCAAGGCTTACGCCTCGCCTCATAAAAAAAAGTCGTCTCAATACTTAGTTTCGCCTTTTTAAACTTTGGTAGTGTCAATATTTATTTATTTTTAAATTGCACCATCAGAATTGACTCAGGTATTTGTTAATTCCTAGTGAAATCTAAACATAAAATTTTATTAGCTTTGAGCTACCCTAGTCCTCTCACTTTCAGTAAATGCACGCCTTTAAATCATGAAGAGCACAAAAATGCTTTTCTTCTTGGAAAATAGAATGACTAGTCATCTCCATATTAGAAAATACTCTGCTGGTTTCCTGGAAATTTCCAATAATTTGTTATCCCTGCATCTGGTTGGCCCATGTGAGAGCCGAACCTTGAAATTGGTCTTACATAATGATTATTTTTGTCTTTAGCTATTGTGTGTGTGTGTTTTTTTTTTCCTATCAATGTCATAAAACTACTTTGAAGATGTCAGGGAATATTACGTATAATGGACACAATCTGAAGGAGTTTACACCTCAAAGGACTTCAGCATATGTTAGCCAGCAGGATTGGCACATCGCAGAAATGACAGTGAGGGAGGTCCTTGAATTCTCAGGACGCTGTCAGGGTGCTGGATATAATAGTGGTACGCTTAACTAGAGATTCAAGATAATGTCATTGAAGCAATTTTATAAGTACATGTTTCTTATGTGTGTTATGTGAAATTTGGTCGGGGAACCAACAACAATTGGCGCAGAAATGCTTAGGGAACTTTTAAAAAGAGAGAAATGTGCTGGAATAAACCCGAATGAAGATCTAGATATGTTCATCAAGGTACGCATTCCTAGTTGAAGTTGTCTTAAATTAACATGTAATGTATCCCAAACGCACGTCTATATCTGTATTGAAATATTTGTTTACTCCTAGGCAGTGGCACTAGGGGAACAGACAAGTGTTCTTGTGGAGTACATCATGAAGGTACAGTAAGATTATGCCCAATTTTCTCACTTCTGAGAATAACAAGGTCCATGCATATTTTTGGTTCACTAAATAATATTTTGGTCCATTATCGTTGCATTACTTCTCATATATCCATCTGAACTTTAACAAAGATCTTAGGATTGGATATTTGTGCTGATACATTGGTGGGAGATGAAATGCTCAAAGGGATCTCTGGGGGCCAGAAAAAGCGACTTACAACTGGTAGCTCCTCCACATTACTTTCATGTTACTTGTTTGCATGTGAGGAAAATGTTCAGCATTGGTTACTAACATATAAACATTTCTGCAGCTGAACTGCTTATGGGTGCATCTAGGGTCCTTTTCATGGATGAGATATCAACAGGACTAGATAGTTCAACGACCCATCAAATTATCAAATATCTAAGGCACACAACGCATGCTTTTGATTGTACAACACTAGTATCGTTGTTGCAACCGGATCCTGAAACTTATGAGATGTTTGATGATATAATTCTTTTAAGTGATGGACAAATTGTGTATCAGGGGCCTCGTGAAGCTGCAATGGAATTTTTTTCATTTATGGGTTTCAGGTGTCCATATAGAAAAAATGTTGCTGACTTCCTACAGGAGGTACCATTCTGAGGTCTTTTGAACTTAAGTCGTGCTCATTGTCTTATTTATGGGCTCACTTCTTGAATACTCATGAGCAGGTTACATCTGAAAAGGATCAAGAGCAGTATTGGTTCCTCGACAATCGCTACAGATATGTACCTGTTGATAAGTTTGTAGGAGGTTTTAAATCCTTTCGTGTAGGTAATTCTTTATCCCAGGAGTTGGCCACTCCTTATGATAAATGTTACGACCATCCAGCCGCTTTATCGACTAGTACTTACGGTGTAACAAAGGCCAGGCTTCTGTGGATTAGTTTCTCTTGGCAGATGCTACTACTGAAGCGGAATTCGTTTGTATTTATTTTCAAATTTATACAGGTAATTTTTCTTTCTCCAAGTCTCTTGTTATAGCCAAAGTGAAATCTATTGAACCCTGTCCTCCTTTTATTTATTGGCAATCAGAACCTAAAATAATAGAAGTCTATTGTACTATACAGTCTGACCTGCAAATGCTTATATGGGAAAAATGTGTTGCATTTGCAGCTCCTTCTAATTATTCTGATCATTATGAGTGTGTTCTTCCGAACAACAATGCATCACAATACACTTGATGATGGAGGTGTATACCTTGGCGCACTTTACTTTGCATTAGTTATGATTCTTTTCAATGGATTCATGGAGGTCCCAATGTTGATAGCCAAGCTTCCTGTTCTTTACAAGCACAGAGACCTGCATTTCTACCCCTGCTGGATATACACTCTTCCCTCTTGGATTTTGAGTATTCTCCCTTCATTAGTTGAATCTTTTATATGGGTAGCTGTCACATATTATGTCATTGGCTTTGATCCCCAAATAACTAGGTATTGTTTTCTTCAACACTTAATTTCTACATTCCTTCTTTTTCTTTTTCTGCTTTTTTGATATGGTAAATACAAATGCATATCTCGCTTGATGATGTGCAGATGCTTAAAGCAATTCTTGTTATACTTCGCTTTGCATCAGATGTCAGTATCCCTTTTCCGCGTGATGGCATCATTAGGCCGAAATATGATAGTTGCCAACACATTTGGATCTTTTGCAATGCTGGTTGTCATGGCTCTAGGAGGCTTTATTCTTTCAAGAGGTCATTGATAATCCGTCACATAATTGTTTGTCTCTAGGAATATGTTCTTGACCGGTCTTTTGGCCTTTTCTTTTGCAAAAGAACAATACTATCACACTATATTTGTGATAACCTTTCTCATTCCAACAGATAGCATCCCAGTTTGGTGGATCTGGGGTTACTGGTTTTCCCCTTTGATGTATGCCCAAAATGCAGCTTCTGTGAATGAATTTCTCGGTCACTCCTGGGATAAGGTATAATGATATATTGGTTTTGTTAGTGTCTATCCATAAATGTGTTTTATACATTCCACTCCTCAGAAGGATGCCTACAGTAGTTATGTTTTAGGGACCTGAAACTTATATCCTGGAAAATTATATGGAACAACGATGTCCTGAAAGATAATACACATCAGACATTGGTCAACATCAATTTAAAATTCATAAAAAAGGAGGAAAGAAATAAATGGTTACAGAACCACTTCTTAATTAGAATACCTTAGAAAACCTATTTAGTTACTCAGTTTTTGATATATTTAGTAGAGGGAAAATGAAACTTTCTGCTAGATATAAGTTCTGTCCATTTATTCAGTACTTGACCTTTTTCTTATTGAATAATAGACCTTTTGTTTTCTGTCACCGATAGAAAGCAGGGAACAACAGTACTTTGTCTTTGGGAGAGACGTTACTCAAGGTTCGCAGCTTATTTCCTGATAGCTATTGGTATTGGATTGGTGTTGGAGCATTGATTGGATATACACTACTATTGAATATTCTCTTCACATTAGCTCTGACTTACCTAAACCGTAAGTTTCATCCCCGAAGATAAAAATCTGTCATAGTTTCCATATTGCCAACAACTAGGAGATTCTGCTTTCTAGTTTATCAATAATCTGCCATACAATTATCATTAAACGTAAACAGGCAACCTCACTTTATAGACATCAATGCCTTGATCATTAAAACTGATATAACATCATCATTATACATCAAATCGTAGGATTTTCCCGGATTTTGGACGTGTTTATGCATTTTACCTGAGAAAAATAGTTATGTTTAGTATAGGAGCTTTCTTCATTTATAATGAAGGATGTACAGAAAACTCAGAAACTTCAAATTCGAATTAGAAAGTGCTTAATTTGATTTTTTATTACCTCAAATTGATTTGTTAGAGTCTAAATAGTCCTTGTCGAAGTGATCTGACATGTCTCTCTACACTAGCAAATAAGGCATACTGTACTTTTCCAGCTACCTTATTGGTCCATTTAATAACAATTAAAAGAATCTCTTCCAATCTTATACAGCCCTAGGGAGTCAGCAAGCCATTATTTCCAAAGAAGATTCCAAAGACGACAAGGGGAAAGAGAGTGAATCGTCCATCATTTCTCTCAGAGAGTTTCTTCAACATTCACACTCGTTTAGAGGTGTGCTAAATAATTGTACTTGTTGATTTGTTTCCTTCTCTTGCTTTGGCATATAAGTTTATTAACATTTTCATTTTAATTCAGGAAAGAACAATACTAAACAAAGAGGCATGGTTCTTCCATTTGAACCTCTTTCAATGTGCTTTAATGACATCAGCTATTACATAGATGTTCCTCTGGTATATTACACCAGCTTTTGAGAGGTTTGGAATTCCATATTATTATTGATAAATTTATCGTTCTTACCCAGTTACGATTTTTATGCTTCAGGAACTGAAGGGACAGGGCTTACCGGAAGACAGGTTACAGCTACTGGTAAATGTCACTGGAGCATTTAGGCCAGGTGTACTTACGGCATTAATTGGTGTTAGTGGTGCTGGAAAAACTACGCTCATGGATGTTTTAGCTGGTAGGAAAACTGGTGGATATATTGAAGGCAGTATCTATATTTCGGGATACCCCAAAAAGCAAGAAACATTTGCAAGAATTTCTGGATACTGTGAACAGAATGATGTTCATTCCCCGTGTCTGACTGTGCATGAATCGCTTCTCTTTTCTGCTTGTCTCCGGCTATCTTCTCAGTGTGACTTCAAAACACAAAGGGTAGTACTTGGTTCGGTTTCTATTTCTTTTCTTCTATTATCCCTGATTTCTGATTCTTTGTGGATGTTTTATATTGATTGCAGGCTTTTGTAGATGAGGTCATGGAACTAGTTGAGCTAACTCCACTACGTGGAGCATTAATTGGTGTACCAGCGGTTAATGGTTTGTCAACAGAACAAAGGAAAAGGCTGACAATTGCAGTTGAGCTCGTCGCCAATCCTTCTATTGTGTTCATGGATGAACCAACTTCAGGACTCGATGCCAGGGCTGCTGCTGTTGTGATGAGAACTGTGAGGAATATTGTTGACACTGGACGAACAATTGTTTGCACTATTCACCAGCCCAGCATTGAAATTTTCGAATCTTTCGATGAGGTTTCCTTCTTTTATCTACTAATGTTTACTAAAATCACTACTTTTATTGTACAAATTTTAATCTCTAAATTGTTTCTTCTTGTTTTCTTTTTCTTTTTTTTCTCAGCTTTTACTCATGAAACAAGGTGGACAGCTCATTTATGCTGGTCCATTGGGAAACAGATCATCTAAACTTATTCAATATTTTGAGGTAAACTCAGTTTGATGAATTTTCAATCTATGTTTTTTAGTCTATCCTTAGCTTGAATGTATCTGAAAACTCCATGACTATTCTGTCATCATTTTCTAGGCTATTCAAGGAGTTCAAAAAATCAATCCAGAATATAATCCAGCCACTTGGATTCTAGAAGTGACATCAATAGCAGAAGAAATTCGCCTAGGTTTGGACTTCGCACAAATTTATCGACAATCAAATTTATTTCGGTATGTTTATTTTCCCCTTTTTGGAATTGTTTCTATACAATTTCTCTTTCTATATATTTTCTTTTCACTCTTTCAGGAAAAATAAAGATCTAGTCAAAAGGTTAAGCAAACCAGATAAGGATAAAAATGATTTGATCTTCCCAAGCAAATATTCACTGTTGATTTTCGGTCAATTTCTTATGTGCCTGTGGAAGCAAAACTTGTCCTACTGGCGAAATCCACAGTACACTGCCGTGCGCTTCTTCTACACAGTTATCATTTCCTTGATGTTTGGAACTATATGCTGGAAATTCGGTTCCAAAAGGTGCCCATTCCAAACTTTGACCTTCCTATATATAGAGTTCTTTAATAGTTCTTAGATCTTTTTTCTCATAAAAGAAGAAGAATGAACTTCCTGCTTGCCGTGCACAAATATGTAGACTTGTTGCTGGAGACTTGATTGTTATAAGAGGTTCTTTTTGTCAAATTGCCTCATATCAGTGACTTTTTGTTCCTAGAAGAGAAATTATATGTCAAGACTAGATAAATAAATAGATTATCTAAATATTCCGAGACTCACTGCCTTAAAAGCGATGTTAAGTCTGATCTGTTATACGGAAAAAGGTTCCTTGCATGTCTCTGATAACACACCAATGTTAACCCAATTTTCATTGATTTCGGCTGAAGAGACTGCCTCCCCATTCTTCTTTTTCTTCTCCTCCTTTTGTACTAGAACTGTGTTTTCTTGAACTGATTGTAAACAAATCTTCTTGATTCGACTTTAATTGTTAAAATTATCTTTGCAGGGAAACTCAGCAGGATATATTTAATGCTATGGGATCCATGTATGCAGCTGTCTTATTCATTGGGATCACAAATGCTACTTCTGTGCAACCGGTGGTTTACGTTGAGAGGTCTGTTTCATATAGAGAGAGAGCAGCAGGAATGTATTCTGCACTACCATTTGCTTTTGCACAGGCACGGAACCTTGCCTTCTTTATAGTTTGATCTTATCAATTTTCAATATAGTTAATGTTCTTTGAACGATGTTCCCATTTAATTATTTCTTTTTTGGGCAGGTTATAGTTGAGATCCCATATGTATTTGTGCAGTCAGTTATATACAGCACTATCTTCTACTTCATGGCCTCTTTCGAGTGGAATATATGGAAGTTTCTTTGGTACATATATTTTATGTATTTCACATTGCTGTACTTCACCTACTTCGGAATGATGACAACTTCTGTTTCACCGAATCACAATATTGCTGCAATCCTCGCTGCGCCATTCTATATGATGTGGAACCTTTTCAGCGGCTTTATGATTTCTCGCTTGGTAATTAATCCACTATCACAATCATTTATTGAGTTTCTTGTCTACCATTTAGCCATTAGTCCTTAGTAGAATGGGGTGCAGAGGTCACCGCGACACTCCAACTCTTGATTCGAGTAAAGATTTTAGAAATGACGCATACTTTATATAATTTAGTATCGTCATTAGTAAAAGAAGACTCTTCTTGATGAACGTTGATTGCCAATCCCTCTTATCGTAATTTTCTTTTCTTTGATCAGAGGATTCCCATATGGTGGAGATGGTACTACTGGGCAAATCCTATAGCCTGGAGTTTATATGGACTTCTGACATCCCAGTACGGAGACATAAGCGAACCAGTAAAACTTGCTGATGATATTCACTCATTGCCAGTAAAGCAATTGCTCAAAGATCAGTTCGGGTTCAGGCACGATTTCTTGGGTGTTGCTGGTTTTGTTGTGGTTGGTTTCTGCATACTGTTTGCAGTCACTTTTGCATTTGCAATCAAATTCTTTAACTTTCAGAGAAGATGAAGTGAAACGGTGGAACTCACTTTCACATTCCTGTTGTGTAGTTGTAGCATATTCGGTAAAGTGGACGAGACAATCCTGGTCCATAATCCCATCCAGCTAGTATATATTCTGTACCGAACACATCATTGGTGTCTTGTGCAGATTTCTTGCTCCAATTTTATTTGAAAGAATAAAGAGAAGTAAACAGATGAGAGTTAATTTACTGCTTTGCTAAAGAAGCTTGCAGAAGCAAAAGCATATATATAGAATACAATGACAGTATAAAATGTTCATTATTACACAATTCTTAGGTTTACTCAAACTTCGTATCATTTATGAATTAGAAGATCATGTTTCTATTAACTCTCGTTTTACTTAATATGTAAAGCTCTAATTTATGTAATCATTGAATGAAAGTATATTCACGGACTAACATTCAAACATGATCAGTAGATTCAGAACACAATTCTCGGTAGCAGATTTACTGAATGCAGCAGATGGTAGTTGTCAAAGAACTTTGGTACAGACTCTATTCTTGCCACTAGATTCTGGGTTGACTTTATCTCTTCAAAGTGGTGTTCCTCGTGCAGAAGATGAATCGATGTGGCATTTGACACGCATGGAATCTTCGGTTTTAAATCTGGCTACAAACTTGATCGAATAATCTGGCCGCTTGGTGGAAATTCTTATGATGGTGTGACTAAGATATTTGCTTGGAGGGCCTTTTCTTGAAATTCTGCTCTCATAAGCTTGCCTTCACGACGAGGAATGGAAATTGATCCAATATGTAGCAGGTGCTTAGAGTTGGATAAGGACAATTCTCATGCCATCTTTAGCTGTCCAGTGGTGAGACCTGTATGGGACGAGTCAAGCTACATCACCAGATGTCTTAACATAATCCTTAACATAATATCACATGAGAGTCCATCATTGAATTGTTTTAAACATAGTCAGTTTTTCCATCAAATTATCTCCTGTCACCTCGAATTATGTCACTGTATCTGTCAAATTTCTTGTGGCAAAATGGGCAAAATCCATGGGAGGAGAGTGGTTTCAATATGGATGTGGTTAATCAAGCTATGATCAGTATTTGTGTATTCCATCCGGCCCAACACCCTAAACAAAACCCTGGTTTCAATTCTTATGTTTTTGGGTCAAATATTTGAATTTTGACAAAGTGATGATAAGTACATTAATATTATACTCGTTGAATAGTTCGTATTTAATCATGTATTTTAAACTCGAGAAAAAGTTTATTTGAATAAATTATGTCCAAGATATTAAAGTTTATAGAAATTGTTATGATTAGTAATTAATTTAAATTAGATATCACCAACATTTAATGTTTGGCTGCCACGTGTGCTTTGGATAGATACAGACAAATTGATAAGTTGATATGATAGTTATATTTTATCTACATATTGAAACATATCCTAACAAATTTGCATGGAACACGTATTTTAATTTTACAAAACTCTATTTTTCAACTATATATATCAAACAATAGGCCATGTTATTCACCACACAAAAATAAATAGTACCTACAAATTAACACGGTGGCAGAAAGAGTTTTATGAAGAGAATTTGAAACGTGAATTCATTTGACGAGGTAAGATACTTTGTGCAAGTGGATGTTTCCGTATACTCTTATATTCAATCATTTATGCATGAATTGCTAGTGGACTTTCGGGTTCGACCTAATGAAATGTGAACTCTTTTGGGTTCTTCATAATGAAATGTGAATTCCTTCAAAAAATCAAAGTACTAGCAATGGGTGTATCGCTTGATCATTGATATACTCCATAAGATATGTGGTATGAAGTGTTAAATTTATTGTTATATAATTATTTATGGGAACTGCACGTATCTTACTGGATATTTTTAAATACTCACTCTTACAATTTTTACAGGTTAGTGTGGGTCAATGGGAACTGTGTCAGGATGGTGATGCGAGCTACCAAGTAGATTGAAGGAAAATGAAAAAGATATACTTGAGTTTTTAAATTCTTAGTTAGTTTAAATTTATTCAAAAACATGTTTTTTTTTTTTAAATTTATTTGTTGAACATGTTTATTTTTATTTCCAAGATTAGTTTAATTTTATGGATATTTCAGTTATCTTATTCTTAAAGAAATTTATTTTTATTCGATTTCGCCTTTAATATAAAGTAAAGAAAATTGTTTTGGGTAATACCTCAACATACAAGATTTATGAAAATTTGTGGTGTTACATGTTGTGTTCACTGCCGCCATCACATGTGACTTTTAGAGGGGATATTCTCACTATAGAAGAGGTATACGATGTTTTACTTTCTAAGGAGAAAATGAGGCATTTTGTTGAAAGCTTGATTGTTCATGGGAGAAATCGAGAAATGAATCTTGGTTGAAATATGAGGGGTAGATCGAAATTCAGACATGTATAGAAATTATGTCATTACTATAAGAAAAATAAACATATCAGAGCTGATTGATACTCATTGAAAAATAGAAATAAAGTTGTTGGTGCTACTAATAAAGGAAAACAGCTTTTTAACACAACAGAGGTGATGTTATGAAAGATGGACAAAGTGAATGAGAGCTTCTTGTGATTTCTAACATGGACTCCAAACCTTTGAGGAATGGGTTCTTGAGTTGGCATGTACTTTTCATAAATGTCCCAATAGGGACTGATTTACAACATATGAAAGAACTTCGAGAGGTGCAGTGATTATGGGAAACAATACGCTTTGCAAAATTGTCAGAGTTGGTATAGTCAAAATAAAAATGTTTGATGTTATTATCAGAACACTTGCAAACGTCAGACACGTTCCAGAACCGAAGCGAAATTTCATATCTTTAAGTACACTTAACTCAAAAGGTCATAAATACACTGGTGAAGGTAGAGTTTTGAAAGTAAATGGGGGAACTCTTGTTATCATGAAGGGATAGAAAAACTCTACACAATTGTACATTTTGCAGGGTTCCACAATTACGGGAGATGTAGCAGTGTCTACTTCTTCTTTGACTGATGAGGAAGTTACTAAACTTTGACATATTCGACTTAGGCATATGAGTTCGATGGGTATAACAGAATTGAGTAGGAGGGGACGTCTTGATGGGTAGAAGACCAGTAAGATAAAGTTTTGTGAACATTGTGTTTTTAGGAAACAGAAAATAGTTAAGTTCACTAAAGGAAGGTACAACACGAAAGGAACACTTGAATATATCCATTCAAATCTTTGGGGACCGACTAGGGTGCCTTCAAAAGAAGGTGCTTATTACTTGTTGACAGTGATTGATGATTTCTCCATAAAAGTTTGGATATTCTTCTTGAAACATAAGAGTATTGTGTTTGGAAACTTTAAGAGTGGAAAACAATGATAGAAAAGTGGACTGAAAGCAGGTAAAACATCTACGCACAGATAATGAGTTGGAGTTTTGTTCAGATGAATTCAATAGTTTCTGTAGGGCTAAAGGCATTTTGAGATACTTGATAGTGTCTGAAACTCCTCAATAGAATGGCGTGGCAGAATGGATGAATAGAACTTTGACGGAAATGTTCATTGTGTGCTTTCAAATTTTGGGTTGCCTAAGACTTTTTTTTTTGCTAAAACTGCTACCACAACTTGTTTTCTGATTAATCGCTCACACTTGGCTGCCATTGAGAAAAAAGATACTATAAGAGGTATGGTTTTGTAAACTTTTTTGTTATTCTGATTTGAAGATTTTTGGGTGTCATGCTTATACTCATGTTGATTATAGGAAGTTGGAACCTAGGTGTAGAAAGTATATCTTTCTTGGATATAAATTAGATGTGAAGGATTATAAATCGTGGTGTCCTGGGGCAAAAAATGTGGTGGTTAGTAAAGATATAGTATTTGATGAACTTGCTATGGTCCATGGTTCACCTCGTGGAAATTCCGATATAATTGAGGAACAAAATCATTCAACTCAGGTGAAGTTGGAAATTGGTCCAGGAAAACAATCAAAGGATTCAAAACAGTCAACTACAGATCAGTGTAGTCCAGAATTGATAGACAGTAATATTTTACCTATTTTGCCTACACCATTAGCAACACCACAATATTCAATTGTTAAGGATAGACCTCACAGACAGATTAGACCTTCATAGAAGTATGTAGAAATGAATTGGGTAGCTTAGGCATTGAGTGTGGCACAAGATAGCATGCTATATATTCAGAGGCAGTCAGTTGTAGTGATTCTAGCAGATGGTCGATTGCTATGTAGGAGTAGATGAGATCATTGAATAAAAACAGTACTTGGGACTTGGTGAAATTACCTAAATATAAAAGGGTTGTTCGCTGCAAATGGGTATTCAAAAGGAAGGAAGGAACATCATAGATTGAAGATACTATGTATAAGGTCAGATTGGTAGCAAATGGTTACAGTCAGATTCCAGGTCTTGACTTCATAGATGTGTTTTCACCGATTATAAAGCATAGTTCAATTCAAACTTTTCTTGGAATAGTGGCAAAGAATGATTTGGAACTTGAGCTGGATGTCAAGATAGCATTCTTGCATGGAGAACTTAAGGAGAACATTTACATGCAACAATTAGAAGGTTTCATAGTATTTGGAAGGGAAGACTGTGTGTGCTTGTTAAAGAAGTCCTTGTATGGACTAAAACAGTTACCGAGGCAGTGATATAAAATGTTTGATTCATTCATGACTATTTATAGTTTCATTGGAAGTAATTATGATAGTTGTGTGTACTTAAAAAATGAAGATAATGGATCGATCATATATTTGTTATTATTTGTTGATGCTATGCTCATCGCAGCCAATGATAAAATAAAGGTCAGAAATGTGAAATCTCAATTTAGTAGGGAGTTTGAGATGAAAGATTTGGGTGTAGCAAAGAAAAATCTTGATATGAAAATTTTGAGGGATAGAGAGGCTGGCAAATTGTACTTGAGTTAGAAGGGGTATATTGAGAAGGTGCTTCAAATGTTCAATATGTTGAATGCTAAGGCTCTCAGTACTCCATTGACTGTCCACTTCAAATTATCATCTGAATTGTGTTCTCAATCAGATGAAGACATTGATCATATGTCTTAGGTTTTTTATTTCAATTCAGTTGGTTCACTTATCTATACTATGGTTTGTACAAGACCAGATTTGACACATGCAATCAGTGTAGTTAGTAGGTACATGACAAATCTTGGCAAGGAACATTGAAAAGCAGTACAATGGATATTCAGATACTTGAAGGACTCTACTAATGCTTGCTTGTATTTAGGTAGAAATACAGATGAAGTCATTGCGTATATGGATTCAGATTATGCAGGAGATCTTGATAAGTGGAGATCACTTACAGGGTATGTGTTTACCCTTGGAGGTTGTGCTATCAGTTGGAAAGTTACTTTCCAAAATATAATAGTTTTTTTTACAACGGAAGTAGAGTACATGACTATTACAGATGCATATAAGGAGGCTATGTGGCTAAGGAGATTGATTGGTAAAATTAGTGAAGACTTACAGATTTCTATAGTATATTGTGATAGTTAGAGTGCTATTTTTCTGACCAATGATCAGATGTTCGATGAGAGGACTAAGAACATTTATGTGAGGTATCATTTTGTGCATGATGTGATTACCCGTGGTGATATTGTAGTGAGTAAGTTTGATACCATATGATAAGTGCATTTTACACACTTATTTAGGTCACAAACATGGCTAATTGTGAACGTGTATATTGAAATATGACTTAATTCAGTACAATTTGTATTTGTAGGACTACATTGATGGATATAACGAGAAGTATGTGAAAACGAGCGAAAAATTATCAAAACGGAAGAAAACGAAAGTTCAAGTACTAACGTGCAAATATTAAAAAGTTGTGTCGACCCAAACGATGAAGATTTGAGAGTACTAGGAATCAATTGGTTGAAAAAAGACGTCAAAGGGATGAAATATTGTCAAAGTATGATCACACATCAATTTCTAATCGAAAAGTTATGCACCGATTTTTAGCCTCATATTGAGACCCATTTTTGACATCGTAAATGATCGAATTTGAAGATAATGTCTGAATTAAAGTTGTAACTCTTTGAGATATCTTTCCAATGCACTTTGAATCACCTCAATCGGACATCAGTAAAGAACGTTATGACCAAATTACTGAAAGTTGTCCAGCGGAGAAAAAATTTATTCCAAGCAGTCGCTTGGAACAAATCTCAAGCGATCGCCCAGAACCATTCAGAAAATTCAAGAGGTGAATTTTACAAACCAAGCGGTTGCTTGGTTTATAACAAAGTGGTAGCTTGGTACAAATCTGACGCGAATTTGCTAGTTTCCTTATTTGAATCAACTACCTATGGAAACACATCTAGGATTCTTTTATAACCCTAAGGACGACCAGAAACAGGGGCTACGCCTAATTTGACATTTTTTTTTACATATTGGAGAGCAAGAAGAAGGCGAAGAACAAGGAAATTACTTCAAGATTCAAGATTTATATCTAGAATTGAAAGGGTGATGTCTTCTTCAATTGAATTTCTTTATTTTCTTAGTTTTCTTAGTTTTATCATGTTAAGCTAGATTTTATAGTACTAGGTAAACGATGAACCATGTAATGTGATATTTTATTTCCTAGTTTTATATATTTGACGTTAAAACGATTTTTGAATTTATTGAATGGTTTATATACATTGAATTTTATCCATAATTATTGTGCACATGATTATGTGATTGTGGTGGTTTATTTTATCCATTCGAAAGAGGAAAAATAGATTAGTCAATGTATAAATTATCGTAGGGTCCGATAGGGGATAGAGATATACCGCTATACTTTACGTGAATCTTTAGGTGTTCATAAAATTCCATGCATTTTTGTATATTTGCTCCCGTCATAGAAATATAGTCAGTGTCGTATATAAAAATAGGTTCAAGCTTAATCGAAAGAGAGTTTTGAATAAAAGAGGAACATTGATTCTTCATAATTCAAACGTATTGTCAAATTGTAAAACTAGGATTGAAATTAGTCGCTACATGGGGATTCGCGAACCTAGTACGCATTTTATTTGATTATTATCTCAACTTTGCATTTAATTATATTATTGGACGTAGTAAAATTTGCATTCATTTAGTTGATTCATTCACTTTTGCATAAGTATATTCTAGTTTTTCTGCAATTTAGTTATAAAAACTCAAACAAGTCTTTAATTTCGGTTAAGGTCAAATTAAATACAATCAAACTATTAAATCTCTGTGGGAACGATACTTGAACTTAAAAATTCACTTTATTACTTGAACGAACCGTATACTTGCGGTACTATAAGTCGAACACATTTTCGCGTGTCACCATAGATAATCTTACTGATATGATGACAAAACTACTTCTCATTGCTAAATTTGAACATTACTTGAACTTAGTTAGTGTTTGTCATTAATTTAGTCCATTGTGGCTTGTTTGAAAGATGAGGAGTGATGTTTTATTTTAGAGATGTATTTTGAAATTCCTTGTATTGGAATTTGATTAAAGGTGGAGATTTGTTATAGTGTGACCCAAATTTTAGTGGATATTGAAGTTTTAGTTGAAGTGATCTTGAAGAGATCAAAATTATGGACAGAAACAAAAGTCACCGCATTTTTGTTAGCCTGTCGCTTGAACAACACCAACGTAGTTTCAACAGAAAGTTGTCGCTAGCTTGTTGCCCTCCTGGCGCTTGAGCGGCGGGGTTGTCGCTCGCCTGTCGTTCGAGTGACACTGCTATCCAGCCCAAGCCCGTTTCGTATTTTGGCATATTTTTGGACTCCTATTGATTTACAACTTAACTTCTGAGGTTTCATATATATAAGTTACGACTTGTATTGTTTCCATAACATTCATACAACATTTTGAGAGCTTTAGATCTTAATTGAGAGTGTTGAGATCTTGTTGTAAACACAATTACTATTGATTAAGTGACTTTCGCCTCCTCTGCCTGTGATTTTTTTTCCGTCTTGAATTTCCACATAAATTTTGATGTTCTTATTTTGTTATTATTTATTTCAATATAGTTATAATCTTGCGATCAATTCGTAACAATGAATTAAAGAAATAGGGAATAACTAAGAAGGCATAGATACTTTATGATATGATGGCATCAGTTTGTCAATCGATGAAGTTGCCTTGCACTTATTAAGAGAATTGGGTACTCTTCACATGAAACAAGAACATCTATATCCAATATCTTAAAGACACATAAAAATCGAAGAGAGCTCTTCTACAGTAAGAATGGCTTTCAGTAGTTCATTGACTAAATGAAGGTGACACATCAATCAAATTTTCTTGTGAGCTAGACACATCAACAGTGAAGTGAATGTACAAATCACAGTATTGACAATAAAGTTGGTGCTCAATGTAAAAGGAGAAGATAGAAAAGGTTTTCACCACTTAGATTGTGGGTTATGGAGCAACAGGAAGCAATATGGCATTGGAGCTTTCTTCATAAACTTGGGTGTTGCTGAGAAGTGAAATACATCTGGGAACAAGTAAAGTTGGTTCTGAGACTGAGAATTTGGATCAATCAAATGTTTGGACTTTTTCGATCGCTAATGACCTACAAAATCTACAAGTTATGATGAGAATATGTTTTAGAGCCAAGGCTAACATTCTTTTCACCCATTTATAGCTGATTTTTTTAACTAGGATGCTGGATGCAATAATTGAGATATGACAATAATTCACGTGCATGTTCGACACATAATATTGGAAACCACTTAATAAAATAGAAAATAAATTTTTTATTACTATTCAATGTTGTCCAATTCCCTGCCAGTCGTGTACTAATAGCTTGTTTGCCACGTATTTTTTCAAGTGAAAATAATTTTTTTTCGAAAGTGTTAAAAAGAAAGGAAAATGTATGGATCTCATAGGATTTATGATTATAAATTATTTTGACAAAAAAAAAAATTGTACTAAACTAGACTTAAATATCTTATAGACTGTAATAGCATCAGTTTGTAAGTGCAATTTAGTGTTTATACTTTTGTTTGGAGGAAATCAGGGACAAGAAAAAAAAATTAGAATCATGAGATGTAAAATGATAGAAGAAATTTAGGATAAAGTAAGATATAATATATTGACCACCGAAATTATTAAGACAAAATCCGGATTATGTTAATTTCAAACTAGGTATGTAATTGTGGAATCTCATAAATGATTAATTAAGAGTTTCCAGGTCAGCTCAGTTAAAAAGAGTTTGAGGTCGAAATACAATGTCGTCATCTTGGAAACATCAACTTTACCCTCTGATTTCGCACACCTCATGGATGACATCATCACCTTTCTTAAGGCCATTCTTGTGATGACATGTGGCAATCATGATGATGACACCAAAATTTTGACAAATCACAGGTTTGCAATGATGACCCATGACTCTGACATTGTTATGACCTGCAGTAGCCGACCTCAAACACCAATCAGATCCAAGTGGACGACACACATTAAGATCATCACTGTAGCTGGTTTAATGGTGGGCGACCAACTTACTCATTTTAGGCCTATAAAAGAATGCAATGGTTCCCTCATGGACCGAATCCAAGAGTCTCCTTGTATACAATTTAAAATTACTCTAATCAATACAAAAACTCTTTTCTTTTACAAATAATCAATTAAGTTGACAAAATTTGACTTAATTATTTTTTGACGTCAACATAATAATTTGTATTACTTATTTTATGCATGGTTTTTATATTTTTAAACACAACCAAACTATTTCCATTAGAATAAGTAGTTGCAACTTGCGAAGTAACAAATAGGATATAATTTTTCCAACAAATCGAATATTCAACCAAACATTATATTCAGAATTCCTACAAGTCAAGGGTCATAAGAAACTTATGACGTAAATGTGATCAAATGCGATCTATCGTTATACTTATCATTTAATCGATAATTACACTTGTTATATAGTCGATAATTGAAATTTTACGCAACAAAAAAGTTTACCTTCTTTTCTTCTCTTATCCAAGCTGACATAACTTTAAGACAAGTCGTGTTGAATAGTATGTATTAAATTATACAACCATGCTACATAGCCCGCTTGGTTAATCACTTGATTGACATACCACACACATTGGGAGGGGAAATAATATTTTATTCACGTGGAACCCACATATTCATGTGAGGGGAGTGTCAATCAAGTGATCATGCAAAGTGTTTGAGTAGCTTAATTCTAAATTATAATACTTACACGGTTTTTTAAAAAGTTAAAATAGGTAGCCACATCCCCAATTTGTTTTGCCTTTGTGATGGTGATATAATATAAAAAATATTAACAAATTCATCAGATAAGCAATGTCTATATTTACTTTATAATAAATTGCATACTTAAAACGTGCCAATATATTAAAAATTGATAAAAACTCTCGACCAATTTAATGATATTCGCCTACTTTGAATTACTTCGAATATTAAGTTATTGAATGTTAGACGAACTCATTATTTACCACATTCTTTGCACATGAAATATTAAGGTGGCGTTCTCTTTGCTGTTTTCGAGTCATTTTTTGTTTTCGATTTTTCAAAACATTGAAATCGCGTTCTCTTTCCCATTTTCGAAAACGAGTTTTTGGAAACAGCTAAAAATTTTGTGAAGAAAACAAAAAACGACTTTTTTATGTTTTGACTGTTTTCTTCACAAATTTGTCAAAATGGGAAATGGTTGTTTCCTTCTCCCCAACTTCCTTCTACCAAAACAATGGAGCTGCCACTTTCCAAGGCAGTAAACTCCTGCCAACCTCCTCCAAAATGGCCGGAGTTATATACCATTGTAAAGCCCTCAATCCACTCTTCAATTATCACACAAACAAAAACTCAAACTCATAACAAAATCGATCAAAAATCATCCTCAAAACTCCCACTAGCGCAAACTGAAATGGTTGGAATCTCCACCTCCGAAAACACCCAAGGTCGCGCACCCCCACCGGTCAATTGCACACTTCCAGACGACCCCAGCCATGGCTTCAAAACTCAACAAAATCGATCAAAAATCAGAATCAAAACTTCCACTAGGGCAAACTGAAACTGTCGGAATCTACATCTCCGGTAACACCCAAGGTCGCGCACCACCGCCGGTCGATTGCCCACTCCCATTCGACTCTAGTAAAGGCTTCAAAACTCCAGTGGTAGCACGGTTTGTTGGAGGTTTCAAAACTCACGGTGGTAGTGCAGTTTGTTGGAGGCTACAAAACTCTGACAGTTGTTGGCCAAATAATCGTCGGACATTGTAGATGGAGGTTTGGGGGTTCGATTGATTCTGAAATCTGGTGGTCTAGGTAGTGGGTGGTGGTTGATTTGTGTGGTAGAAGACGGCGGCTATGGAAGGGGCAAAAATTGCCTAAGCTGGAAAATGAAAAACAGGGACAAAAATGTGAACGCGTTTTTTGGGAAAATGGGTGGGGAAATATTTTTTTAAAATGACAAAAAGAACGATTTTTCAACAATCTCAAAATGGACACCCAAAACACAAAACACAAAATGAATTCAAAACACAAAACTGAAACACGAAGAGAGCGCCCCCAAACTAATTGGAAGATATTGAAATTTAACGGGAAAAGTAAATAAATTAAAAAAATAATATATATTTACTTCTTTACGCGTTTTACTCATATACATGCATACATACATACATACATACATACATACATACATATATATATATATATATATATATATATATATATATATATATATATATATATATATATATATTCAATTATACCCTTTGATTGTGTAGCATCTTCTATTTAACGAAATCTGTCAACCTACAAATCCCAAGTAAAAACGGTTCGGCACGGCTTGTGTGTGGTAAGTCACACGGTATTCAACAAGCCTTATTTAAATTAATTAATATACAATTTACTGGATGAGTTTTAGGACGAACCGTTTCACTTTGTAGCATCTTCTATTTAACGAAGTCTGGCATCCTACAAATCCCAAGTAAAAACGGTTCGCCACGGCTTGTGTGTGGTAAGTCACACGGTATTCGACAAACCTTATTTAAATTGATTAATATACAATTTACTGGATGAGCTTTAAAACGAACCGTTTCACTTTGTTGCATCTTCTATTTAACGAAGTCTGGCATCCTACAAATCCCAAGTAAAAACAGTTCGGCACAGCTTGTGTGTGGTAAGTCACATGGTATTCTACAAGCCTTATTTAAATTGATTAACATACAATTTACTGGATGAGCTTTAGGACGAACCGTTTC